>NW_023612241.1:0-99059 GCF_013339725.1 Rhipicephalus microplus
GCATATATTCGCCCTGCGAACGCTCTCCACAATAAAAAGTGCGGCAAGTTATACATACGAACACCCAAAAACAACTTGCGCTCTACAAGGAGTTCCTCTGCTAACAGCTTCCCTCGTCGCTGGCCGAGAAGTCGGCAGTAACGGTACAAACACGGTATATCTGGGCACTTGCACGTCGGCAGCCATCAACACTCCGCCCTTATCCCATAGCGCGAGAGATTCCTCCTCCAGATGCGCAAGGGTACCACGGTCGTCTCTTCCTCCCAGTAATGCCTACACGTAATTCCTTCCTGCACCTATTACGCCGCTAGCTCGTGCATACCCACGCAGGTACCAACGCGCGCGCCTTCTACAAGTAGTGGCTGCCTTGCGGGCAACACGTGTACGACCGAAGGATGCCATATTCGAGCTGCGCTGCCGAAGGCGCGTGGCATGCGGCGACGACGAGTGCTTCCACGGATGAACCTTATCTCATCTCTCCATCTTTCACGTTCCATGATGAGGATCCTAATGGGGGAGAGGGAGATGGCGGCCCAAAGTGGTCGTGCGCGCGCTAGCTCTGGAGGGCGGGCGATCGCTTCTCGGTGAGCGTGCAGACGGGAGGATGCGGGTCCGACGGCCGCCTCTGCTATAGCGACTTGCTCCACGTCTCTCTTTCCGTAGGTCATTGAGACTGCTTATTTGGCATTTCCCAGCTGCAAACTAAAGGGAAAGTATATAAACCGGTCATACGCAAACTCTTACTAAGCATATACGCAAAAAGCAAAATAATTAACTCAACTTGTCGATACTCTAGCCGAACGCAAACACTTTCAAATGCAGCCGCCAGCTTCTAATCAAATCTTCTCATAGTAGCTAAGCGGGAACATATTTAAAGGAGTCAGGAACATAGCGAAAACTTCACCATGACGGCGGGGCGATCACACGCTCCGAAATATTTCATTTCAAGCTTGGCAAGAGGCTACTTGTAGTAGGATTTCAAGACGTGCAGGCTCGATAGGTTTGTGAGAAGCAGCCATACACGAGGTAAAGCACGAATAGCTTAGTTCGTGCAAACTTTGCAGAGTTTCGCTTCGACGCTTTTTCTCGTATTTCGTCCGCTGGCGATCACTCACAGGATGTCCTCCTTCTCCTTGGCTCTGCGTAAATGCCTGGCAGAGACACTAAGACGATCTATAGCGTTTATGGTGAAGTATAGTCATGCACCTGCAGCTCGCATGTTGAATATTTCACGTAAAAAATGGAACGTGGTGAGCTCGAACAAAGCAGACGCAATGTTTCTTGAACGAGTATTAAGATATCATACCATGTAAATACGAAAAACTAAAAATGTGTTGCCAGGCAGGACACCATACATCAAGTTGCAGTTTATGTCGTCAATCCTTCGGGTAATCGCGTTTGTTTAATGTTCTTATTGAATGAATGGGAATATGGCATGTAATTAATAGTAACACACACTGCAGTGCATTATTTCGCATTAACATGAAAAAACGTATGTAGGCACTTGTGACACAATCTTCCATTACAGAGGCGTTTAATAACTACAAGAGCAAACGGCTAAATCGTGTGCGTTGCTTCCTTTTTCACGCCACCTTTCTGGTGAAACCTGCGGAGCGCGTCTTGGCTGCACTTCATAACAAGGTAGCTTGAGGTGTTGGTTTGGGAGTTCACCAGTTTTTCCTTCTCCTTTTTTTCTTTGTACGTGTGCAGCTGTGTGACACTGAAGGTACTACGACAGCTGAAGGTATCATTTCTTAAACCTCGGTGAGTCTTTATATTTCGCATTTGCATTCGATCACGTTTTACGCTACTACCGACAAGTTCCCGCTACAACCAAAACCCTAAGCGCATTGTCCTAACTCCTATTATTTGTTTTCTTCGGTTCTCTGTGTATTCATTGTTATACCTTTAATATAAAACACAATGCACACGAACTGATTTGTAGCTGAATTTTGGTTTTTAAACATCGCGGGGTACAGATATACAAAGATAAAATAAAAAACAGTAACGATCAGCAGTATTTTTGCCCCCTGAATGCGTCACGCCAAACGAAAATGGTCCAACAGTGAAACTTTTGAGCACGTGTCCAGAATGACATGCGATTACACTATCAGCAAATAACCATCAACTCCCGAAATTTCCGTGCAGTATTAGGCATGCCGACGTGCGCAGAAGTGGAGAGACGTTTGTTTATCTGTTCCACAGATAACGAACTCGGGTTGCGTGGTTACAGCTCGTGTACACGCGTGATGTCCTGCATCGCTCGCGCAAAGCACGATAACACGAAAACGCGTGCTTTGCACGGCTGTGACACTGTTCGTACTGTTGCTGGTCTACAGCTCAAGTGCATATCATCCTTTCCCACCAGTCACACCTCCACACAGCAACGACCTTTTGCCCCCTTGGGCGATGTCCCTGCCCGGCTGCTCCTCCCCATGCTGTCGATATCTTATCGCGGCTGGCTGCGAATAGCTATAAAAATTGAGCCGTCATCAAGTCCTCATAGTTGCAAGAAGCCTGTATTTGCACCTTAAATTAAATCTTACGGAAAGCTCGTGGACGTTCTACACAATACCATTGTGGTCTTAGATATTGACAATGGTTTAGGGCGTGTTACAAAGGGCTACGCAAGCTGCTTCAGCCTTGCGTAGTCCCTGATGAGGTGTTTTCACCGCGTACACTAAATGCCACGAGTCAGAAGGAAGCGCCGGCTGACAGAACAGAATAACAAAAAAGAAACGTTAGCGCCTAAGGCAAAAGCATGGGGACTCACTTAATACATCTGTACGCTTACTTGAAAGATATGGCACTGTGTTCCGCCTGTTTTTTGATCGATAATTAGCGCGACAGGCCTGCATACAAAGTGGCCAAATGAACATTTATATGAATTGCTGGTGTGAACTTTGAACCTGTAGCCAAGATACAAGTTTGTAGCATTCCAGGGATTGTTCATTCATGAATTCATAATATGGTCATTGCCTCAGTAAAGAAATGGCTGCGCAACCACGTGGTTTAATGTCAAGAACGGCTATGGCTTCATCAACCGCAACGACACTCACGAGGACATCTTCGTCCCAGACGGCCATCACGCGCAACAACCCACAGAAGCTGCTGCGCAGCGTTGGCGAAGGTGAGACCGTCGAGTTTGACGTCGTGGTCGGCGATAAGGGCTGCGAGGCAGCCAATGTGACCGGACCCGATGGTGAGCCTGTTCAGGGTAGCCCGTACGCGGCCCACAGGCGCCCGTTCCGACCCCGCTGGATTCCACGTCGCAATCCACGAAGGCGCGGGCCGGCGTCAAGGCGTGGCCGAGGGGAAGATCGAAGGGAGGAAGCAGGAAACCGAGACTCATCGCGATCACTGCCACCGCACCAGGACCAGAGCGACCCGGCTCCTAGACGGTGGATCATGGACGGCGTGGGGAGGCCCTACCCTTGGCGATACAACCAGCGTTTCAGAGGAGTGCCACGAGCACCTCCGCGAGCCCCACCACCGCCACCGCCGCCACCGCAGCGTTTCATTATCGATGAGCCACGGTCAGCGTACGCCGAAGAAGAGGTTTTCAACGAACCCCACCCCGCGCCCTCCACGGCGTTCCGTGGCTGCTACTTTCGTAGACGGACGTGCCGTTTTCAGAGCAACCTGGAAATGGCAGGACGGAACAGCTCCGGGAAAAAAATCTCGAAGAAGGAGTACGGGGAGGTAGCGGCGGAAGTGGCAACAGGAGCCAGGAGGACTCCCAGGACAGGGGGAGTGCCCTTCGTGGCAACGACCTCCTCCGATGTACCGCACCCAGGTCCCCGCCGACGCAGAACCAAGTCACCATCCAAGAAGGCCGGGCCGTAATGGACGCGAGAACGAGGCGAGCAGCGGTGGAGTCTCCTTCTTAGGAATATGACTTTCACGTGGAACACATTCGTGTGTGACACACGTGGTTGCCGACTACATGAGTCGAGCGGCTTTTTACCGAGCAGTGACTTATTGCCGTTGTACCAATTTTTTTATCATGTTGTCATCATAGTGGCAATTGGTTTTTTTTTTACATCTAAACTGTGACATTTAAAGTGTGCGGACCTTTGTTATATTCGGGAACTGTGTGTTACGTGTGTACAACGTACTAGAGTTGGGGGAGTGTGGTAAGAGTGCTTCAAATCGAAACTGAAGTGAAACCGACAGCGGAAAATAACCGACGAAGACGAAAGGTGCACGGGGTCAGACGAACGTGAGCGCGTGAGTTTCGGAACAGCGACGGCCAGAGGAAGAACGCGGGCCAGCTAGCAAGAGCGCTAGGCGTTGGGCCTCAGGGGACCGAACCAACGAGCGGGTGTCACCAACCCAACCGGGACGAGCGTGGCATGTTCCTGAGGCGAGTGGCGGTTCCGGGCCGGGCCTGACATGCTGTTCCTGTGGCGACGAGCGTGCGGGCCAGGCAAGCGGCTGATCCTGTCCAGACTCGGGTTCCGGCACAACCAGTCACCGAGATCGTGGCCACGGTGCCACGTCGGAGCCGGTCCGGCACAACCGCCAATTGAAGGTGCGACCTCGGTGTTGCGTCGGCCACAGCGTGAGGCCGCCTGGTCCAGCACGAGCAGCTGATGGTCTGCTCGTGAGCTTCCGTGCACTTGGCAACCTCCCCGTGGCGAGGTTGCGTCGTCGACGCCATCGTCTTCAGCGGGAGCGTGAGTGGCACCGACGGAATTAGACTTTCGAGTAGTGAGGACGCGTGGGTTACTCGCGGGCGCCTAGACATAAGGACTGTATGACTGAATTACGGAGCCAGTGTGTTGTACAGATAGCCACAGTGTTGTGATTGTTTTGTGTGTGAAGTCAATAGATGTTTCTTTTGTCCTTGTCTTGGGTTTCTGCGTCTGAGGGCCCAAGAACCACCACATATTACCACCGGAATATTACATCGGGTGTTCTTTACCATGCAATGACGTCGCACATTACGTGGGCCTATTTCATTTCGTCTCAACCGCGATGCGATTGCCGCGGCCAGGATCAACCCCGCAACCTTCGCGTCAGCAGCCGAGCACTGTAATTGAAGACAAATACAGCAATAAAGCAATTATTATTATGCGTAGGTGAACCGAGTAACGACCATCAATCATATTCGCGTACTTGCCATTTTCTCTGAGACAACGTGCATTGCAGAACATTCAGAATCGTTGCCAGCTACGTCGTTCAGAAGCAGTGCCCTGGAATTGTTGCTTTTAAGCGTATACAGTTGAGTGGCTCATCCACGTGGTGTGGTGTAGAACAATTCTCTTACACTCTTGTAGAGAGATGTGAAACTGTGGAACTTCGGGCCGATGCATGTTTTGATGTATATCGCAAGAACCCACACAAGCTTCGTGCGATAGACAAGATAGCCTGGGCAAGACAAGCAAGTGAAGCAAAGACGATAGACAAGACAGTCTGGAAAGGCTGTCTTGTTTAGTCGTCTGCCTTCATTCTGTGTGAGTTTTCGAGCTACCCTTGAAAACATGTGGGCTATAGAGTGAGCTTTTACCCACCCGATACGTCAACCAGCGACAAAGCCAATGCTATCGCCACCAATATGACAACGTACTCACACAGACCCGCTGGATGAAAGCGCATCTGACTCTTCGAGGGTCTTCTTCGCTCGCTATGGAGGACAAAGACTGAAACAGCCGCTCCATAAAGCAGTATTCATGCGAGGGCCCCAAGCGCTATTCGAGCCCTCAGATTGTGTACTACGTCACCGTCAGACCTGTTACTAGGAATATTTCTTGGAGGGGGGGGGGGGGAGGAGGAGGGAAGGGGTGCACTTTTCGAAGGTCTTGAAAAACACATTTTTGTTATTTATTCTTAGTAAAACTCCCCCTCCCCAACTTCCAGTACTTCGTGGAGGGGGGGGGGGGGGAGAGAAAGGTTTTAGGGCACCGTCTTTTGCTACAGGCTTCTTCGAACGTACGTCTGCCGTTCCCGCAATCTGACTTGGGTCCGCGCGAATAATTTCGTGAAATGACGGAGGCCCAAGTCATGGCAGGAATCTTCCGCTAGCAATGCCGAAATCATCTTTATCAGCCTGAATTCTCCCCGCTGTCGCGTGAATGCTGGCTGCGGAGAGACCCGAATCACGACTCACGTCACGTGACTCATTCGTCAGCGATCACGTCCATCGTGTGAGTATAGCTTAACACAATTGGCGCCAAAACGTGTCCTATACGGACGATACACCGGCGAAACACTTTTCAAAGCCACAACTCTCAAACAGAAATGTGCAGGTCAAAACACGAAAGAGCCACCGATACTTTGGCGGCACGGTCTTCAGATGTTCAGCGGGCGTCCATCGGGGCTCATTACTGTCCACCTCTGCAGAGTGCCGCAAAACGGGATCTCCTCGAGCGTGGTGCCGGCGGGAGCGTACGGGTTCTCGGAAAGGAAAGAAAAGAAGCCTTATTCCGGAGGAGGAGGAACGCACAGCGATAACGTTTGGCATGCTTCAAACTTCGCGGGCCGCTCTCGAAGGATGCTCCTGAGCCCTGCTGGCTACTGAGCTCTGCAGAGAGAAGGCAAGCTAGTTCAACCCCTGTCGCCATGCCAGCACGCGCTCGCGCGTCACGAACCGAGCCGTGTCACGCGTTCGAGCTGCCCGAAAAGAAAGCGAGCCGCTTCGTCGGGACTCCGCCCACGGTGTCTGGGGCCGAGGAGGTCCTCGCGCACTAATAGCGGGAGCCGCCGCGCCGTGATCCTTTGACCTTGCCCTCCGAGTCCGTCATCACCGTTCGCACGCGCCGCACCAGGGCAGCTCTCACGGGCCAAGTGTGGCGCCGGCAGCCTCCCTCGCCGCGTGCCTCGGGTGCAAACTAGAGAAAACGTGCCGGTGACTCCGGGGGCGGTGGTGCTGTCCCGAAAGGCGGCGGCAGCAGCCACGCAGCAGCAGCAGGCGTGATGGCTAATGTTACAGCAGCAGAAGGGAACCGACTGCGAAGTCGGCATGCGCCCGCCGTAAATTTCGCCAGCCTGCTCTGGTGGGCGGAGCAGCCACGGTGAGAAAAATCACGGGGCACACACACCACGTGTGCGTAGAACACGGCGGAATCCATGGCTTCTTTCACGAAGGCCAAGTGGAAACGAAGAAGGGAGAGAGATTAGCGAGTCGAAATGGCCCCAAAGAAGAGGGATCCTTGAAGGAACCAACGCGCAAGGCACAGAAAGAAAGCATAAAGAATGGAGCGGCCTAACAACACCCAATAAGGCCGGAGGCAGTGCTGACTGCAGTATACGGAGCAACAGGACAGGACGTTCCTTTACATTGCCTCTGATTAGACCTGGGTGTTGCTTCGGGCGCTGGGAGACTGTTATTTCTCGCTTTCCCGAACAGCGAAGTTGGGCTTGAATCACGAATGTAAACGTAAAGAAACCATAGTGTTGTAGGCGCGGAGCCAACTTAACAGCGCAGGAGGCGGCTTCTGTTTCCAAACGGGTGTGCCGCCGGCTGTTTCCCACGTTCGGTTCTTCCCAGTTTATGGAAGTGGAGAAAAGAGATAAAGAACGGCTCATCATCGTCGTCGCTTCTGGGGTTAGGTTAGGAGGACAGTGCCGGTCTTTCATTCGCAAACGAGCCAGGGGGAGCTTGGGTATCGAGCAAAGGAGAAGAGGATGAGCGGGAAAGACTAGGTGATGGTTTGGGAAGAAGTGTCGTCAAAACGAGTAGCACAAAGTTTCGCCGACACTGCGGTCCCCGGGCCAATGTCGGGTCCCTTGAACTATCGGTGTTGTCCGTTGCCAGACACTCCAGTATCCTTCTGCTGTGCGGCCTCCTTTGTGATGAACTGGCCTTTCGTCTCCTCTTCAGGGGAACCCTGCTGTCTTTTTATGGCTTCTTTTTTTTCCCCTTTACTCGCCCTTTCCTTTCCTTTTCACAAAGAGTGCCGCGCCGTGTTTGTCGCGGCAGCCGTTAGCGGGGGCGCGTAAATAGAAAAGTCGTAACGAGATCGCGGGTCGCTTTTAATCTTCCGGAAAATGCACGAGGGCCACCAAGCCGATTAGCCTCTCTTCCCTCTATTTTTCGTCCCTTTTCAACGGCATTTGTCCATTAGCGAAAGCAAGTCGTAAATGCGAGGCACTTAACTGTCTCGGCTACTGTAACGAGCTTCGTTGCCTTTAAGTGTAACTATATTGAGCCGCTATAATTTAGCGACCAAAAATGTAAAACTGTCTCCTTCGCGTCGAATTCTCCGACCCTTTTTATTTTCCTCCCGTAGTGTAAAAAGTCATAAGTTCATGATTTAGAACGTTCATTATGGTGATGTGCTTTCACATGGACCGCCTTATTGAGATCCATTCACTGTCGTTTTGTCAGGAATATGTACATATGGTGTCCAGAACAAGGAACAAGGACGGTAAGCTAGTATAATGTGTGCTCTAAGAATTTTCAACAGAAGTTACAGAAAAGACACCGAAATGAATTTATTGAACGTTTCGTGTCTGCTAATTTCGAAGATGTAGGGATTTCATTGACGTCACCGCTTCAAAAAATATGTAATATATAAATACTCTTACTTATACCGTAACACGGTTGAAAAACAACCATACCTGGTGAAAACCTGCCTATACCGAATGATTTTTTTTTCTTTTCGTGCACACTTTTGATGAGAACATGTAGTAACACTGAATTAAAGTGTTGGAAATCAAGCAGCTTGTCGACGCACTTTCTTTTGGTATGCAGTGGTTATTTTAAAAAAATCCACGCATACCACATCACACGTAGGCCTTTTTAGGGGAAGGAGCTTGTTTTAAACGAACATCGACCATAGTAGTAATATCACGGCAGCCTCGAGGACGCACCTACAAAATTCATCCCGAATTTTCACCATGTATGGGAATGAAGAAGCTGTATTGCAGATTGTGCCACCAGTTTCATGCATTATTTCATTGTATGGGGACGGAGTATGGTGACGCCATCGGCACGCCAGTTGCTGCAGATGTAGATGTAGATCCCAAGTTTTTGGCTCACGCCCATCGTGGGGGATCAGCCAAGAACCGGGTAGCCAAAATTTCTGATGATTTGTTCTTCGTCGTCCTTTACTCCAACGCAAAGTGACTTTGCGAACGGCGTTCCAAGTTCATTCTATGCATGCTTGAGGCCACCTAATTTGAGAAGGACAAATGTGGGAAAGGCAAGGGTTAACAGCAGGAGAAACTTCTGGCTTGTGGCTCTGAGCGTTTGTGTCTCCATCTATTTCTTTCTCTTTTTTTGTCTTTCTATCCTTTTTATTGTACTCCTCACTTCCTCTTGCTTTTGATTTCTATATCTCGCTACCCATTTTGGTCTCTTGCTTTCTCTCCTTCTTTTTTTCTGCTTTTTGTTCCCGCTATCCCCCTTTTCGATGCTGTGCTCTGGTCTCTCCCCTCCTCTCCACCCACACATCTATCCTCCTCACTCTAACTTCCCTCTCCCAGTTTCTTGAAACACTATATACATATTTGACCTCCACAGCTTCGAAACTGCTTGAACATATTTTATTGAAAGCAATTGTGATATATCTCGAGGATAATGGTTTACTTCATGAAAATCAACATGGTTTTAGGTCTGGTTAACCACAATAACACAGTTAGCTGAGATAACGGATGACTTTTTAAGTGGAGTAAGTATAAGGGGTCAAATTGATGCAGTACTTTGATATTGTTCCGCATGCTGCTTCAGTAACCAAACTACATTCTATGGGCATTGAACGCAATATCGTTTGTTGGATAGAATGTTATTTGTGCTCAAGGAAGCAGTATGTTGCCGTTATTGATTGTATTTCCGATACACTGGATGTTCCCTCGGTAGTGACGCCAGGCTCGGTAATCGGCCCTTCAATGTTCTTAGTTTATATAAATGATATTTATTTGTCTTTTCATTCACCTGTGAAGATCCGACTGCCGACGACTGTGTTGTACATGCTAATGTTACTGGCCATTCCGACCAAGTTCGACTCAACGATACATTGCACTCATTTGGCGTATGGTGTGAAACATGGGGATTGAAGCTTAATACTTTGAAGACGGCATGTGTTATATGTAGCAATAAATAATAACACTTAGAATTTTCTTATACTCATAGTAATGTTTACATAAAAACCAATCAAGCAAAAATTTAGGTCTTACAATTACAAGCAGTTTAACTTGGGAAATACACATAGAAAATGTTTACAGCAACGCGCTAAAAAAGCTCGCATTTTTTTTAACGAAACTTGCGTCGTACGCCATCGACAGTGAAAATAACCGCATACAAAGCTCTAGTCCAACCGAAATTATAATATGCGGATCTGATCTGGAACCCGCACCAAAAGTACTTAAGGAATAAATTAGAAAGAGTGCGAAACTTGGCCTTGAGGTTTATATACACCACATACTCGCGTTTTTTTTTTTTTTCAGTGTGTCCGTTCTTCGCCACAGGGCGAAATCGGAAGAAGTAGCTCATCGCAGAACTGTATCCCGCTTGAAATTTTTATATCAGCTGTACCACGGTCACTACAAAATACCGCGTGAAAGCTACCTAACTGAGCCTTCCATGCGGTCTGGTCGTACAAATCACAACAAAACAGTCAAGTCAAGCAGCCATTTAGTAATCTTAAAATACATCAGCATTCCCTTCTCCACATGCAATATAACAATGGCATAAATTATCTAAAGAAGTAGTGAACGCTAATACAACTTAATCATTTGTTCAGTTTTAAATAACTTTGGTTTGACATGTAATGTTCTGTTTATGCTGAACAGCTTTGTGGCAGTTGATTCCCGCGTTCATTTTTATGCATAGTGTTTATCTCATGTGTTTATTTATTGTACGTGCATTTTTGATGACGTATAATGTTGTGTGTTTGTTATTTCAAAGCATATTTATTTATTTATTTTTTTTGCCTTGTTGATAGTGGTTTACGTCGTAAGGTGTCGATTGTTGTTTTATTGTTGGTCTTGTTTTTTAGTGATATTCGCACTCCTGCTCTGGTCCCAGTAGGGGTCCTGCAGTATTTATAAGTAAATAAATAAAAATAAGAAAATTCTATACAAGACTATGACATGCGCTGCTAGCGTGCCTCGATAGCCGAGTGGTCAAGACGCTGGCCTAAGGACGCCCAACGCGAGTCGTTATGACTCTCTACGCGGGCCTAAGGACGCCCAACGCGAGTCGTTATGACTCTCTACGCGGGTTCATAAACAACGACGAACTTTTCCTCTTAGAATTTCTCTACTTCTCTATTTTTATTTATCTTGTTTTCCTCTCTTTCTATCTCCCTCTTCCTCTCTCTCTTCGTACTCGTTATCTAGCTCATCAGTTATTGTATCCCACGCCGAAAAAATTGACACACGTGTTCGGGTCCGAAAAACATGAAAACGATGACGATCAAGAAGAGAACGAACAGAGTGCTGCTGGTTCATGATGACGATATTTTTTGTTTTGCGGCTCACGGAATAAAGACCGCCCTGAATAGCTCAGCCAATAAAAAAAAAAAATCTGGCTACGCTCACTACCCCTGTAACGAAGCGAAAATAGAGTCATTTTCTGTCGTTTCACACGTTTCAGTAGATAGTACAGCTCTCAAGTCATTACACAGACGAGAAGGTTTGTGTCCATAGCTTAATTGATTTTCTAACTTTGCATAGCAGCGTCTGAGATCATCGTTCGAAACTATTTCAACAACAACAACAAAAGAAGGTTGATCAGAAGTCACACAACAGAAAACCTATATATTCTCTGGCACTCGCCTGCCACGTTTCTATATATAAGTGTCGTTGAGATAGTTTTTTTGCAAAAGATAATTTCAGCCAGTACAAATGGGGCATGTTTTTAATGATAACATGCTTTTGTGCAGATAAGGTGGCGGTTACTTTATCGTGGCTTTGTTTGTCTCACACAAAGTCTGCTCGTGACCGTGTTTCGTGCCAGTGATTACCGCGCTATATGCTGTTTTCAACACGATGATTTTAGCGCTGCCTTGTTTGCTGTCTAGAAGCAGACCTTCGTAAACAAAGTAATACTGACAGCAGGCGTGGCCCTAATTACTTAAACAGGGGCCATAGTGATCAACCATCATTCTGGGAATGTTGCTTTATAGCTTATACGTCTTTGGGTGAATAAAATGTGCACCTTAGGAAAGCAATCGCTGTTCTGAAGAAAACAAAGAAAAGGTGGTTTCGAAAAAGAGAAAATGAAGAGTAAAATTTGTAAAGTTTTCGTTTTATAACTTTTTTTACTGTCAAATTGAATAATATTTTATAGGACCACTCAATTATTGGCCAATGCCCGCTAGTGGGTGTGAGTCATAAGAGGTCAACAAGTACAAGTAAAGTACGGCGTTGTAACTGCCGCTCTCAGGGAAGGTCACCTCGACAACGCCGCGTGGGGGATAGGACGTAAGCAACATCACGTGACAGGCACACGAACACGCGAAGAGCACGGATCCACGAGACGGTAAAGACATCTTGCCAAAACATTGGTTTCAGCGACGTTCCCTAATAGACAATTTCCACCTCTTCGATCATGCACTGTGTCCTGAACGAACGCTTTTGGAGGATTTAGAGGGGTGCTGACACAGTTTTCCAAGAAACCATTGAAGTTCCTCATTAAATTGCTGCCTCTCGAATCTACCACCGCACAAATTTTTAGAGTCCGTGAAGTACAAGTACAGCTACAGAAACATGTGTGCTCTAACTATTTTCTCGCTTCCCTAGAACCTACGAGCGCCGTGGAAGCTTAGCAGGGAAGAAGGGCAAAAAGGAAAAATGTTCGTTAGGTGCAAATCATCACCTCAAGCACTCTTTTTTTCCTTCGAACTCTTTGCGTGTAATCGCGAGCGAGCGTGCGAACACATGGCGACCTCCCGTGGCGGCCACGGTAACTTTGTAGCCTACGATGCTCATATCAACCAATGTTTGTGAATTATGGTATATGTCGTGATCATTTGAACATATGAAATCATTGGTAGAATAAAGAGGAAATTGTATTTTGCCGGCATTGAAGAATTATTAAATTTGAGGTCATGTACTGCGTCATAATGTTTGACACATATGTTCTCAGAAGCGTCGACTACCGATCGGAAGCGTTTCCTGGCCTTGTTAAAAAGAGACGTGTGGCAGGGTCATTCTAGGTAAGAGTAAATATTCTTCAACAGCGTAAATTTGACTTTACCTGCTTAGTAGCATAAACCAGCCAAGGAACTCACACTGGTTGAAGGAAAATGTATACTTGTTATGAACTCCTAACCAGGACCAGCACTTATTTGGTGGGAAACCTACAGCATCTACGCTATCAAGGAGGCCAACAGATCGTAGAACGAGGGCAAATTGATTAGCAGCTTGAATCGCAGGGACTATGACAATGGAAAATCAATCCTGGGGTGCTATGCAGGATGGGCCTAGCTTCTCGGGCAGACGAGTTGGCTTCGAGCTCAATTTACGGTGGCTGTGGTATCAAGGTGGCATGAAGCACGTGATAGCAGCGCTGGTAAATAAGTCGCAGTTTCGGCACAAGGCAGGAGCAATGAATGCGATAGCACTACATCGGGTTATTATACCATGTGAGGTTGGGAGATTTAGGAACCATACGAAAATGTAGTGAACATGGCTAATTGAGCTTGCATCCCAGTAATGCAGTAACGATAGTATCTAAAGAGGTGTTGTGAATAATTCACTGCGTGACGTACGACAGGAGGCGAAGTCCGAATGCGGCATCAAGAAACGTGAAGAGCCACTAGCTTTCACATCGAAGTACAATAATGTTGAAGGCCCCAGTGACCATCACTGGCACATCATGTAGGCACACCGCACGGAAGTTGTGCAGCAAGATGTTCACGGCGCCAGATGGCAAGGTTCCTCGTGAGAGGCATGTTTCTGCGATGACGAAGCCGTCCGATGTTTTAACGGCGGAAGCGTCACCACAACTCATCTGAGGCAGCGAGTTGCGTTTGTCCGTCTAATTTCATAGTGGCGGTGCACATTTCGATGGAAACCGAATTCACAGACACGACAGGACTAGCAACTTCCCGAATAGTCCTGGTCTTGATGGAAGCAGTTTTTCCTGTTGCTTCAGGATGAAAGTGCAGCCAGAGTAGATGCTTTGCTCGAGAATGCTTTTTTTAAATCCATTGACAGTAGACCAGTAGCGAATGGTGTATGTACAGTACATAGCTCGCCGTACATAGCGTGGACTAGTTGGCTGATGCAGCGCGCTGAAGAGCGAGGTGCCGCTTGTAGGAGTCCCCGGGGGTGCCTTGAGATTTCTTTGATTGATTTTCCTATATTTATTTCCGGGACGCGATGGCAACAGCGAAAATCGCCCGAGAGTGTCGACGTGATTGCTATCGCAATAAAGAAAAGCAAAGCATATCCAATACCTTAAGGGGGAGGAGAGTAATTCTTCAATGAAAAGAAGATAAAAGTGAGCCCAGTAACTGTCTCTCAGGGGGGGGGGGGGGGGGGGGGGGGGGGGGACACCT
The DNA here is from genome assembly GCF_013339725.1 of Rhipicephalus microplus. NCBI lineage: Eukaryota > Metazoa > Arthropoda > Arachnida > Ixodida > Ixodidae > Rhipicephalus > Rhipicephalus microplus. The sequence continues at coordinate 14,454 of NW_023612241.1, forward strand.
TAACAGTAGCTCACAAGGGATGGGGTAAGGAGAGATTAAGATGATAAAAAGGGATTAAAGGTATATAGATAGAGAGAGGGGCAGGGACAGCCACATGCGAAAGTAAGGCGAAGATAGGAAAGATGGACACGGTCGCAGGAGTTCGAGGACGGGGCACCACTCAGCGCGAGCTCTTGTCGGCGTCAAGAGGTGGCGTAGGGCGAGCCAGTCGGCCAGAGCTGCGCTGTCGTCGGAGAACACGGGGGCACAACCGGTCGGCACAAAATACAGAAAGCGAGTCCTGAATGATGATGAGTGAGTGAAACAGTGGTATCATTCGGTATTACGGTAAACCACCCGTTACATTGACCACTCAAGCATGTAAATCACTAACAAAGCAGTGTGCAGTTATACGCAATACTTATTTATCATAAATTATAGGTTGTGTTCAATTGTAAATTTAGTTTTTACTTCATTATTCCTGGTTTGTGGTATGAGATCTAGCCTAAAGTTAGCGAAGACGAGGTCTTCGCACGTCTTACTGGTTGTTTCCAGTAGTGTTAAACGCACCGTAAAGCGTGTCTAGACGTCATACACTGCACAAGCCAGTTGTTGTCCGTGATCATCATCGTCATCAGCTTCATCGTCACAGTGTCATCATCATCAGCGTCGTCATCGTCATGGCATAGAGTGGTACCTTACACATGCTGTGCCATTGCAGAAAAAGAGTGTGCGGTGCGGAACCGACTTGTTCTTCATAATCCGCGTCATCGTCACTAGCAGCGGCTACGGCATACAACGCCAACGCCAACGGACAAGCGTCGGCCATAAGGAGTTTTGTCCCTAAAATTATCATGTAATGACGTTATTATAAGATGTTATCCTGATATCTCAGATCTCCAACATATGTGACGTCTCTATGTCGACATTATGACAACGTCACATGATGACGTGGTCATATTACATCGTAACTTGGTCAAAGGTAAGCTGATCGCGAAGGCAGTAAGGTGCCTCCACGATCTCACCTGTAAAGCCAGGTGAGGTGCCTCCAATTTCAGAAGCCACGGAAAAACCACGTCAAAGAGCTGAACGCTTTCGTAGGGTGGCATCGGATGCATCGACTGAGAAGAAAAAGGCGATAGATTTAAGGTTCCACTTGTATTCGATGAGTGCATAAGGAAGCCTGTGAGTTTTCAAATTCGGATGTCTCGTCATACTGTTTATTAGACGGTGCCTATATGACGAATGCACTTCCCTGAGAATCGCGTTAATGGAGCATGCAGCAACTAGTTAGGCTTAATAGAATATAAAAGTTACTGTACTGTTCGCAGCTCGAATCGGGACAGGTCCGCGTGGAATTAACCACTCGTGCGTTCCTCGCACCGGCACAGAGCCAGATTACTGCATGGTTTTCGTTGCAAATAATGACGCAGTACACTGAGGGCAGCTGAAGGAATATTGATATGTTGCACGCTTCGTGTTACTCTTCATCGGCAGACCCTTTTCCGGGTTGTAGCAGCAGGTTTCTGAGATGCTTGTGTTTTCAAAAGATAGATGCCTAAACAGCTCCATGCTACCCTCCGTTGGTGGAGTTTTAAATGTCAAGCATTTCTTTGCGCACCGCAAGCACTTTTGGCATATATCTATCTATCTATCTATCTATCTATCTATCTATCTATCTATCTATCTATCTATCTATCTATCTATCTATCTATCTATCTATCTATCTATCTATCTATCTATCTATCCGCTTACGTGTGGGTGCTCCCGTGAACACCCCCTTAGCTTAGCGTGAACCAAAATTGGTGTGGGAGAGTAAGATGGTTTGACGAATATGACACGCAGGTCAAGGCACGAATGATAGAAGTTTTTAGCAAAGGACGGAAACACGTTATGGAAATACGATACGGTTCATTTTGCGTATGCACGTACAATTGTGGCGCATGCGCACACGTCAGGCGGTTCCGTGTTGCCGCCTTTTTGGTAACGTGTTTCCATAGCTTGCAAAAAACCTCCATTGTTGATTGATTTGTGGGGTTTAACGTCCCAAAACCACCATATGATTATGAGAGACGCCGTAGTGGAGGACTCCGGAAATTTCGACCACCTGGGGTTCTTTAACGTGCGCCCAAATCTGAGCACACGGGCCTACAACATTTCCGCCTCCATCGGAAATGCAGCCGCCGCAGCAGGGAAACCTCCAATGTCACAATCCCATCGCGTATACGTTGTCAAAGACTTCCCGCCAGTGGCACATATATACCCGAGGGTGGGTAATGGCATTTGCCACTGGAATGTGCCACAGGTGATTGACACTTAGCCCAGGAACGGGGGAACACAAATGTGTAATTTTAAGGCGTGAGCGTTAAAAAAACTCTGACATCAGCTGCGTTGACCCAACGAATACAAGGAATAAATGTCAGGGTGCCAGCAGGAACCGAAACTCGGCATTCTGCATTGCAAACAAAGTATTCCACCACAGAGCCAAGCCAGGTCTCGGAACTACTTTTAAAATAGACCCTAATGTTCGTGAAACGTAAACTGGGGTTGCAGTGTTGGCTATCAAAATTTACAAACATTCAATATGTATTACTATGGCACAGCCGTCATGTCGGGTTAATGTCAATGGCACACAGGTGCCATCCGCTAAGTTGATTTTTGTAGCAGTCTTCAGGGCTACTGTCCTCGCGAGCACCAGCGCTTCATATCAGCTTATCGTTTCTGGTGTTGCTAATACTGATGTTCCTGTTAGCATCGTTGCTCAAGTGCGAACAACTGGGTATATAAACATCTTTAACTGCTCCACATTCGTCTTTGCATGTAACATTAGTAGATAGATTTAGCGTGATTTCATGATGTGTCGCTCAGTAAAAAAAATTTCATGGTCACATGCTTCGCATAAGGTCGATTCGTGGTTCGTGGTACGTGGGATCTGTCGTAAATGATGAGTATTTGAGCATTGATTTCCTCTCCACGGTTTTTAAGGGGCCGTTTTGAGCGTGTTCATCTGTTCTTACGAAAAGTGGTATGATTCCCTCTGCCGTCCATTCAGCAAGTGGTATTTTTCTTTTATTCTTGACTGTTTACCGGTGTAACTAAATTTACCGGTGTAACTAACATTCTCAACGATTGCGAGGTTTTATTTCAGCATTGGTACCAGTTATCATCATCCGAGCATCAACTGCCTATTTATCAATCGTCAAACAGTGACAGAATCGGTCATTCTAGTATCTTAACGTTGCTGACAAGCGTCACCTGATGTGTTAGTGGTTGCTCAAGTCACACGATAGTTTGAGGTGACCGACTCTCTTTATCTGCTTTTAGCCATGAAGTTTTTGGTAGATTAGGCAGTGGTATGCGGCTATTGTTTCATGAGAGCATGGAGACAAGTGACTGGTACTTGCGTCCAATCACTGGCCATCTGTCGCGCAGCGAGATGCATTCACATACAGTTGCAGTGAGAAGCTTCGCAATGCCTTAGGAGCAGTAACTTTATGTAAGTGACATTCTGTATACGGAGTCTAGTAAGGGAACTCGCCATTTTCGCACGTGCTGGATGGATAGCGCTAGAGGGATGGCGGCCTATCACCAATCGTTATCGCTTGTTATTTAGTCCCGTGCGATCGATGTGCGCTGAATAATATTAGGTGTTCCTATAGAATAGCGTCCTTGATGGGCCTGTTAGTCATAACTTAACGTAAAATTACGTAGCTTGGCCTCTAAACTGAAGCATTAATGACTGTGTCAGCATTTGTTCAAGAGGAACCTTCATGTCAAAACAACCTATTTCCCTGGAAATGTGCGCACGTATCATGTCGGAAAGCGTTAACGTCAGGCTTCCAGTAATGTTGTGTTATACATACTTTTTATATTCATTCCTTATGGGAGCTCCCCTGTACGGCCTGTTGACTTGGTTACTTCTCGCTGTAAGTATATGATCCAAAATTGTAACTACCATTTTAATGCACAATGAGTGATGATTGACTGATTGAAAATCTAACAAACATATAATGTTTTTCTAAGTAGAGTACTCATCGCTAGAGAATCTTTATTTCATGCCGAACTACAGTAATATTTAGCTAAGTAACAAAAGTCGCTAGTTCTGTTTACATCTGTAGTTCTCTGCATTAAGTGTGTGATGCGGGATGAAAGTGGTGAGAAAAAAGACAACATATCGAATATTTGAACATAAACAAAATTTTGAAATATATTTGAACAGCACCATCTCTCGTCGCTGACAGCGGTGGCCCGCCGTAACTGACAAGGGGATAGGCGTACAAAAAAAAACATAAACTTACGAAAAAAGCTACGAACCAAAAACCTACGCCCGGTTATATACAGCAGACACCCACTGGAACATTCTGGTAAATCTAGTGTCGCACTACGAACCATATGGCTTCCCAGAGTGTTTCATATTTAACAACAGGGCCCATGCGTTTTCTATGGATGATGTTAAATTGTCCTGGGAATGTTACACGCCTTGTAAAGCGATACAGCGATTTTGCCAAAATGATCCAGTGGTTCTCTGCCTCAAATAACCAGGAGTTAATTTTTGATGCATTGATTTTTTTCGCCAGAAAGTATTTTTTCGCTTATTTCCAATTCACTTATGAGAGCCTGTCGTTGTCAACGCCGATAGATAACGCCACCTACTCATGCCCCCGCCCCCCACCCACCCATTTTTATATACTGGGAATCGACGTTACAAAACTGTTTTTTGTTGTTGTTGTTGTTGTCTACTCTTTACTTTCATTCATGAAAAGATATTTGTCAAAGAAATATAATAAGACGTTTATAAGAGCAACGGATGCAGAGAAACGGGAAGACGGGCATCGCATCTTTGTCTACTATAGCGTCTGTTTTCAATTAAAACGTCCTTTCTTGCATATAAGCGGCCAGATTTAAAGTATATGAACACATGTTTTTGACATACTTTCCCTACAACGCTTACAGCATAAGAAAAAAATGAGAATTTGAAGAGCACTTCTGCTACAGAAAACTATAATCTTTATCTGGCTTGCTCGCATTTGCTCTGTTGATCGAACCCTCTGCCCTCCCCACTCAGTTTAATCTCTCCAAACATGTCCTCTATGCTAATTTCAGTATGTACTAAACTAACGAAACTAACACGAGAGCACCAAAATTTGGGCAGTTAGCTAGCTAGCTAACTTTCTAGATAGATAGATAGATAGATAGATAGATAGATAGATAGATAGATAGATAGATAGATAGATAGATAGATAGATAGATAGATAGATAGATAGATAGATAGATAGATAGATAGATAGATAGATAGATAGATAGATAGAAGGTATATTTCATTCGCTAAATACCGCATTCAAAATTACTTCGTCTTTTTCATTTAGGTGCGCATCATAAATTCATCAAATGGTGACGAAACTCAGTACTAACTTCAATAATTTGTCGCAGTGACAGTATTATTGCGCCTTTTATATATATATATATATATATATATATATATATATATATATATATATATATATATATAATGTACAACAACAAAATTTGGTGGAAAATACTGTTGGTTATTTACTTAATCGGCACGAAAATAGATTCGCTATACACTGACACCTTCCCCTTTTTCCGCTGCTACCCCAACTCGCGCCCGTTCAAGTGGATGTGACAACACTGCGGTGGCAGATAAACGTGAAAAGCAACCACCGTCACTCTACATCAGCGTCTCTGTAGTGCGCTTATCAGAGCTTTGCGTTACCCTTTCCTCATTCAAGCACACTGTAGTACTGTGAAACTTTATTAGTAGAAAAGGCAGGTCACGGATATGAAAAAGAGGTTGAGAGTTGCCAAGGTAGATAAAGACCAGAGTCGGCGTGTCTGAGGACCTCCCTGCCTTTGTGCAATGCTGGCAGTACTTTCTTATCTATTTATGAATGATACATACCGTGTCGTTCACGCCCACTTCAGGTACCTGCCCTAAAGGAGGCAAAGATATCGATTATGAAATGAGGATGCATGCTTATAGTGTATTGATTGATTTTTTATATGTGGCGTTTAACGTCCCAAAACAAGCGTATAATCATGACAGGTAGGTAGGTAATCAACTTTATTGATTCACGAAGGAATCATTTGAGGGGGGGTGTGGTTGGGGAAGGTAGTGGAGTTCAGCGTAGTGGAGGGCTCCGGATGCTTATACAGGACGTTTCACTTAACTACAACCTGATAATACTAAAAACTAAGTGGTTAGCTCGAACTAAAATTTAACAACGATATATGGTTTTCGTTCATTTGATATTTGTTAGGGTAACATATATTACGTCTAATTAGTTATTTATTCATGATAAATTACACACCTTTAATATTGACTCTGAACTCAAGTGTGTTTCATTACGATGCAGTGGGCATTTCCAAGCGATTGATCCCATTGCTCGGGATGATACATCAATGGTGGTTGTTGTGTTAGCTATATCTGCTCTCACACCGATGGACATCAAGTATGAACTCCTATGACTCGACAACATATTATCAACCATTGCTCGAACTGGATGGATAAGCGCACAACCGATGCATGCTTGGGTTATGCACATCGTCGCATACAACGTAGCGTTCAGTTTGTTTCTATAAAAGTGATATCTGTGCACGCGCATGAGTGACTGCGTTACTTCACACCATAAAATAGCCATTGGGCGTCAGTCTAGAGGACTTGCATAGCAAGCCCATTATATGCCTGTAACTACTCGAAGCGCTCAGAAACGCCTTTCTAACTCGCAACGCCTGGCTACCATATGGGTAGCTGCTCATGAAGCATACTTCATGAGCGGCTACCCATGTACTCGTTCGTGTGACATCGACTAAAAGCTCCAAGCATGGGACGTGGTAAATTTTTTTGGCGATGTTTCTCTTTATTTTTGGCGCTTAACAAGGGTTTATGAAATACGAAATAAAACTACGCAACTGCACTCATGTGCTATCGTGACGCAACGTCTTCAAACGTAGTTCCAGTGAAACAACCAGCGTGAGGACCATTGTGAAATGAGCGACCGCGGTGCAATCGATAGATAAATGTGTGGGGTTTAACGTCCCAAAACCACCATATGATTATAAGAGACGCGGAAGTGGAGGGCTCCGGAAATTTCGACCACCTGGGGTTCTTCAACGTGCACCAAGATCTGAGCATACGGGCCTACAGTTCCATCAAAAATACAGCCGCCGCAGCCGGGATTCGATCGCCTGACCTGCGAGTAAGCACTCAAGTACCTTAGCCACTACTCGTCGCTACTTCAACATTGCAAACTGGAGTGACAGGTGTACCCTCCACCCCATCCAAAATTGACCAAAGAAGGAAGCATCATCTTCAGACGGCTGCAAAACAACACGTACATACATGACATATTAATGCACCGCTTCTACCCAACGACACAAGGCTACACGTGCCCGCTCTGCAGCATATCGTGCACCCTGGCGCACTTGCTCCTGGAATGTCAGTGCCATGCAAACAACGACATGCAACTGGAGCGGGACCAAGCCCCAAGAATAAACGACCTAATGGAAGCGCGGGAGGCCAAGCTTGTCCTCGAGAATTAGGAAGACAAGCGGCAACTCGTCGCTAGGCCCAATAGAGCAGTCGAGTCGTTAAACCCCACATACCAATCAAGAGAGCCGTCGAAGCCAGAGGGTTCCTAGACTATGGAGCCCTCCCACCTTAGGGTGATACCGGGCATCGCTAGGAACGCTGTTTCAAAATAAACGTTTAGTTCTCTCTCTCTTTCTTTCTCGCGAGCTTCAGCTTCGTTAAACGCAGCGAAAAATTACCCCGCAGCATCCACTTTGACACACACAACTACACACACAAAAAAAAACTAGATCGGACGTCTTGGCATGCCCTTTAACGTGTCGAAATGTCCCGAGTTCAAAGTGAATGATAAAAATTTTGCTTATTACACTTCTCTCCCTTTATATATATATATATATATATATATATATATATATATATATATTGCTTAACAAGAAAATTGTCAAATAGCACAACACAATTTGGTGGAAAATAACGTTGATTATTAACTTAATCGGCACGGAAGTAGATTCGCTATTCGCTATACACTGACGCCTTCCCCCTTTTCCCCTGCTACCCCAACTCACGCCCATTCAAGTGGATGTGACAACACTGCGGTGGCAGATAAACGTGAAAAGTAACCACCGTCACTCTACATCAGCGTCTCTGTAGTGCGCTTATCGGAGCTTTGCGTTACCCTTTCCTCATTCAAGCACACCGTTGTACTGTGAAACTTTATTAGTAGAAAGGCAGGTCACGGATATGAAAAAGAGGTTGAGAGTTGCCAACGCAGATAAAGACCAGAGTCGGCGTGTCTGAGGGCCTCCCTGCCTGTGTGCAGTGCTGGCAGTACTTTCTTATCTATTTATGAATGATGCATACCGTGTCGTTAACGCCCACTTCAGCTACCTTCCCTCAAAGGAGACAAAGATATCGATTATAAAATGAGGATGCATGGTTATACTGGATTGACTGATTTATTGATATGTGGCGTTTAACGTCCCAAAACAAGTGTTTAATTATGATGGACACCATAGTGGAGGGCTCCAGATGCTTATACAGGACGTTTCACTTAACTACAACTGGATAATATTAAAAGCTAAGCGGTTAGCTCGAACTAAAATGTAACAACGACATATGGTTTCCGTTCATTTGATGTTCCTTAGGGTAATATATATTACGAATAAATAGTTATTTATTCAAGATAAATTACACACCTTTATATTGACCCTGAACCCAAGTATGTTTCTTTACGATGCAGAGGGCATTCCCAAGCGATCGATCCTATTGTTCGGGGTGATACGTCAATAGTGGTTGTAGTGTTAGCTATCTGCACTCACACCAATGGACATTAGGTATGAACTCCGCCCCGCCGCGGTGGTCTAGTGGCTAAGGTACTCGGCTGCTGACCTGCAGGTCGCGGGTTTGAATCCCAGCTGCGGCGGCTGCATTTCCGATGGAGGCGGAAATGTTGTAGGCCCGTGTGCTCAGATTTGGGTGCACGTTAAAGAACCCCAGGTAGTCGAAATTTCCGGAGCCCTCCACTACGGCGTCTCTCATAATCATATGGTGGTTTTGGGACGTTAAACCCTACATATCAATCAATCAAGTATGAACTCCTATGACTCGACAACATACATATTGTCAACCATTGCTCGAACTGGATGCATGAGCACAACCGATGCATGCTTGGGTTATGCACACCATCGCATGCAACGTAGCGTTCAGTTTGTTTCTATAAAAGGGATATCTGTGCACGCGCGTGAGTGAAGGCATTACTTCACACCATAAAATAGCCTTCGGGCGTCAGTCTAGAGGACTTGTATGGAAAGCCCGTGATAGTAAATTAACTACTCGAAGTGCTCAGAAACGCCTTTCTAACTCGCAACAACTGGCTACCATATGGGCAGCTGCTCATGAAGCATACTTCATGAGTGGCTACCCATGTACTCGTTCACGTGGCATCGACTAAAAGCTCCAAGCATGGGGCCTGGTAACGTTTTTTGGTGATGTTTCTCTTTATTTTTGGCACTTAACAAGAGTTCACAAAATACGAAATAAAACAACGTGACGGCACTCATGTGCTATCGTGATGCAGCGTCTTCAAACGTATTTCCAGCGAAACAACCAGCGCGAGGACCATTGCGAAGTGAGTGACCACTGCACATTTGATACATAAATATGTGGGGCTTAATGTCCCAAAACCACCATATGATTATAAGAGACGCGGAAGTGGAGGGCTCCGGAAATTTCAACCACCTGGGGTTCTTCAACTTGAACCAAAATCTGAGCATACGGGCCTACAGCTTCATCAAAAATGTATGTAGCCGCCGCAGCCGGGATTCGATCCCGTGACCTGCGGGTCAGCAGCCGAGTACCTTAGCCACTACTCGTCGCTAATTCAACACTAAAAACTGGAGTGACGGGTGTACCCTCCACCCCATCCAAAACTTACATAAGAAGAAAGCGTGATCTTCAGACAGCTGCAAAGCAACACGTACATACAAGGCATATCAATGCACCGCCTCTACCCAACGACACATGGCTACATGGGCCCGCTCTGAAGTGTATCGGACACTCTGGCACACTTGCTCCTGGAATGCCAGTGCCATGCAAATAACGACATGCAACTGGAGCAAGACCAAGCCCCAAGAATAAACGACGACCACCTAATGCAAACGTAGGAGGCCATGCTCGTCCTCGAGGACCTGGACGACCAGCGATAACTCGTCACCAGGGCCAAGAGGGCAGTCGAAGCCAGATCCTGGACTAGGGAACCCTCCCACCTTAGGGTGATACCGGGCCTCGCTCGGAATACTGTATCAAATAAACGTTTGTCACTCTCTCTCTCTCTCGAGCTTTATTAAACGCAGCAAAAAATCACCATGCAGCATCCCCTTTGACACACACACACACACAAAAACTAGATCGGACGTCTTGCATGCCTTCTTTAACGTGTCTAAATATACTGAGCTCAAAGTGATCAAATGATAAAAATTTTGCTTAATACACTTTTTTTCGTTAAAATTTAGCTGCCACGTAGTTTCTCTAATAATGACGGAAAGACACTTAGTGAAAACAGCACATTCGAGCGAACTTTGCTAGCGCTATGACGTCATAAGCGTGGACGCGGCTTTTGCGACATAAACAGGCATAAATTACAAGCCCCAGCACGTGCAACTAAGAACTCGTCTCCAGTTGAAGCATGACCGCTGCTGTCATTAGTTGAGCATATACGCAGCGCAGAGAAGCGCGCTTCCAGTTTATAAAAATGGTCTCTTGATCTCGGTTAATCAGCGCATTAAGGGCAATCTAACAAAATGCCCAAATGAGTGGCACATGACCACAAACCAAATGCTGTTATAGTTTCTTTGAGTTGCGTTGAAACACTTTTTTTAAATATTTGGTTCTAGTTACGTGAAAAATTCTATATATGATATACTTTTGAAATAACTGCCGCTACAATTCGCTGGTGCCCCGTCGCGGTGGTCTAGTGGCTAAGGCACTAGGCTGCTGACCCGCAGGTCGCGGGATCGAATCCGGCTGCGGTGGCCGCATTTTCGATGGAGGGGAAAATGCTGTTGTCCCGTGTGCTCAGATTTGGGTGCACGTTAAAAAAGCCCAGGTGGTGGAAATTGCAGGAGCCCTCCACTACGACGTTTCCCATAATCATATGGTGATTGTGAGACGTTAGACATATCAATCAATGAACAATTCACTAGTGCAAAAACATAGGACATGAAACGACAGTTAAACAGGCTTCTGTTTCTGTTCAAGCTGTTTTGCTGTGGGGAGGTTAGGTACATATTACCTCGGCTACTTCATATCGACAAGTTCGCTTCTGTAGGGATGGTTTGTCTTGAGCCAAATTATAAAATTTTTTCCTCCTTTCACACGTGTTGGCGTCTTGAAACAATAACGGCAATGTCTTTTCATATAGTCCCTTTAAAACCCCGATTTGCTCATCATCCCGGGTAGAATACCCGAGTTCTGAAAAAGAGGCCCCGCCGCGGCGGTCTAGTGGCTAAGGTACTCGGCTGCTGACCCGCAGGGCGCAGGTTCGAATCCCGGCTGCGGCGGCTGCATTTCCGAAGGAGGCGGAAATGTTGTGGGCCCGTGTGCTCAGATTTGGGTGCACGTTAAAGAACCCCAGGTGGTCTAAATTTCCGGAGCCCTCCACTACGGCGTCTCTCATAATCATATAGTGGTTTTGGGACGTTAAACCCCACATATCAATCAGTTCTGAAAAAGAGTTGGCACAAAGGCTCTGCAGACACCACGTGTGGGTTACATCTATTGCACTAAAGAGAGTGAAGCGCCGCTGCTCTTCCTTCTCTATCTTTTCTTTTGCTGCCCTTTATGGCATTGCCGCTGTGCTAACATTCTTATCGCATCGAAGAACGAAACGTGACTCGCCTGTCTTCCGTCCGCATGCCTCGGACGCGTGATTTTGGGCGCAATCGCCGCTTCGCCAGCGCCGCAGGAGCAGAGAGAGAGATACAAGTGGCAGATAAAGAATAACTAGCTGAAACAAGCCTCCACACATCGTCCGGAGGACACCGCGTGCGCGGCGTTCGGCTGCACGCACGTCCTCCTCTTTTAGAGCGACCACCGCGCGCGCAAATAGAAGCTCGGACACACACTGCGCGCCAACAGTTACGTGCAGCACTGTGGAAGCTGCACGTCCCCGCTATGTCGGTTTCAAGCGGGCATAAGTAGTCCCAGAACGGAAAAAAAAATGATTTTCGACAGCACAGTGCGTCGCTTCCCTACATTGACACGTTCCTTATGTAATTCCAGAAACTCCGTATATTTCCGTAAGCTTTTTTTTTTTTGTGTAAATATGCGAGAAATATAGAGACTTAACATGGACTACGTAAAGGAAAAGTACGAAATTACTAAAATGGCTCACGGAACATATCAGCAGAAACAACCGACGCGTACATTTATGGTCACACAAACGCTGTTTTACAAGTGGGGCACTGCGGCGGTGCGTGACATCAGCCGTGACACCATGCTTACAAAAGAGAAAAAATTAACTCGTCACAGCGAAGTGAATGATGACGGGTGTGCGAGGCTAGGTCCTAAGATACATAAAGTTCCCGTTGAAGTCGCCGACTAGTATAAAGGTTTTGTGCTTGTATGGTGTTTTATATTGTTCTGTCACAATTATGATTAACATTAGTGCCTTGGTAAACATTTTTTTTTTGGTCTCACAAACAATACGCGAGCGTTTCCCTACATACTGTAAATGGAGTGACTAAGTGACTTAAACAGTCGACAACAGTGCTCGATCCTGTGGTCCATAAATCCTACGCTGAAGCCGGCGAATAGTATAAAAATTTGTGTTTTTATATTATTTTGTCGCAATTATGGTTTGATTGATACGTGGAGTTTAACGTCCCAAAACCACCATATGATTATGAGAGACGCCGTTAGGGAGGGCTTCGGAAATTTCGACCACCTCGGTTTTTTTAATGTGCACCCAAATTTGAGCACATGGGCCTACAGCATTTTCGCCTCCATCGAAAATGCCACCGCTGCAGCCGGGATTCGATCCCGCGGCCTGCGGGTCAGCAGCCGAGTACCTTGGCCACTATACCACCGCGGCGGAGCTCACAATTGTCATTGTTGTCGCCTATTGTAAACTATTTTTAGTCACATCCACACATATGTATTGACTACAGCAACGGCTTTCTATACACTGTAACAACAGACGGTGAAGGTCGACGAGAAAGAGAGAGAGAGGGAGAAAGAATATCAGAAAGGTAGGGAGGTTAACTAGGCTAAGTACAGTTTTCTACCCTACACGTGGGGAGAAGGGAGAGAGACATAATAAAAGATAGAAAGCTACGTCCTAAGACCTACAATGTATACGTTGATGTCACCAAATAGCATAAGGATGAGTTTGTGCTTCTTTCTATGCGTTTCATATTGTTCTGCTCTGTCACAACTATGAAGGTTATTCGTCTATCGTTAAACCGTGTGTGTGTGGTGTGTGTGTGTGTGTGTGTGTGTGTGTGTGTGTGTGTGTGTGTGTGTGTGTGTGTGTGTGTGTGTGTGTGTGTGTGTGTGTGTGTGTGTGTGTGTGTGTGTGTGTGTGTGTGTCATATCAACGCATCTCCCCATGACGCACATAAAGACTCTAAAATGCTTCGCCCCCAAAATGAATTTCCATAAGCGCTTTAGCGAACCGCTGCTGCAATCCTTCTGGGTTTCTTGCTCTATGAGCTTAATATGCAGCTAAAGTTTCGACAACACCAATGCTGTATTGAAAGTGACTCGATGTTCTCTGTGGGATCCCTCATGCACGCGGTTCGTCCGTTTGCAAAATCTCGATCACTGTCGGTTGGTTCACTGCGATGAATCTGTTTTGTTTGTGCGATGTCCCCGCCACGGTAATTTAGTTGATAATGTACTCGGCTGCTGACCCGCAGGTCGCGGGATCAAATCCTGGCTGCGGCGGCTGCATTTCCGATGGAGGCGGAAATGTTGTAGGCCCATGTGCTCAGATTTGAGGACACGTTAAAGAACCCCAGGTGGCCGAAATTTCCGGAGCCCTCCACTACGGCGTCTCTCATAATCATATGGTGGTTTGGGGACGTTAAAACCCACATATCAATCATTGTTTGTGCGATGCTTTTGCACATTGGGAATATCTTACATATTCTTGTATCTGGTCACGACTATTTGTTCGTCTTTTAAGTGATTGAATCATGAGTCATACATTTATTGTTTCAACGTTCAAGCTATCATGACTACATTTAGCATCAGCATGAAGACTTGAAAATCTGTGTTCTCTATTCAGTCATTAGTTATCTACTTTCAAATGGCTGATCGGGCACCGTTGGTAATTTGGTATTGGTATTTTTTCATATATTCTGACCACGTTGCGTCAAGGCAAGCCAACATCGACAACAGCACGCGAGTTGCGATTTATTGCATCTCTAGTGATCGGCTATCTATTAAAGATGATGTAACGGCAAGCCTTCTCGGTAAAGCAACAAAGCGAATCAAAAATCCAGAACATGTGCCTGCGAGCACTCGTAGCCTGCCCCAAGCGGTTGTAACACCGGCGTTGGATTCCGGCCAGGCTGTAACCGCACGCCGGCCCTCATCCGTGCGAACCCCCACACGTTGCACGCTACTAGATCCGGTGTCCCCGGCGGAGGAGTGGTTGGCGGTTGCCCGTCGGCCCCGAAGATACACGAGATAGCGCCGCGGCTCGCGCGAGCGGCACGGAGAAAAACAGCTGATAGCGCGCCAACGCGCTGCCGTCGCCGCCACCGCCAGACCAGAGTCCAGCGGAGCCGGCGTTGGTCTCGATTAGGGCACGCCCTCCCATTGGTCGAGCCCGGAGGCCTGACGACCCCGCTCCGCGGCTGCGGCACGTGCCGCAACCGTGGCCGACGATAACGGTGCGGCGCCGACCGGGGGTGTGTTCGGCCTACGTGCCCTCGGCGCGGCGTTTATCGGTGCGGAGAGGGGGTTTTCAGGGGAGAAGGAAACTGTGAAATCACGCCGTCGCGCGCGCGAATGCTTGCCGAGCGCGAAGCGATAGTGGCGAAAAATAGCGCCTCGCCGAGCCGGCACTTTAGCGCGACAGCGTGTTTGCACGAGGAATGTGGATGACGCTCGATCTTATCTGCGATAAGTGAACGATGAGGAATCGTGCGATCGCGGTGCCGCTCGCGCACTCCCGCCGAGAGAATAGATGACAGGCTTGACTGTGTCCACCGCAGCCGTGTCAGCGGTATTCGCTGATGAGAGGCAGTCAGCTTGTCCTATTATGTACTCTAATTGACTGCGATAATCGAGGCGATTTCACAATTTCGCTCACAGCATTGAGGTTCACAGAGATAAAGAATCCACAAGTCCGCAAAATTCGAACGCGTTAGCGTTACCTCTGTACTTACGACTGCAAACTGTCATCATCAGCGATCTGTCATCATCATTCGGTAGGAGCAGCCAGACTACGCCGGGCTCACTGCAGGCCAAAAGATCCTTCAAGTTTCTCGAAAAAAAAAAAAATTGGCCCTTGTTGCCGCCGTGTTACTCCCGCAAACTTCATCTTATGTGCTCGCCTAACTGTTTACCTCTCCCCCCGCACGTGCCATCTCTTGGAATCCAGTCATTTATACTAGTTATCTCACTTTCTCACGACATGCGCTGGTCAGGCTCATTTTTTATACTTAATTTCGACTAAAATGCCCTCCATGCGGTCCAGCATCCATAAAAACGCATCCTTCAAAGGAGATTTTGATGGCCCTCACTTGGGCTTTTTCTTTCATTTAGTTTTCATCAATGAGCAGAGGCACCGCAGAGACAAGTGGCGAGAACATACGCGGTGGAGAGAAATGAAGAGGTGAGGGCGTAAAACAAGAATGAAGACATATACAGCGAGAATCTAAGAAAAAGAATGAATAAATGAACGAATGAATGAATGAATGAATGAATGAATGAATGAACAGCTTTATTTGTCCATATTACAACTTCTAACGTGCACAAAATACAGGAACAAGAAAGAGACAGACGAGCGCAAACTCTCAACTACTCAGTTGAGTGTTAGCGCTCGTCTATGTCTTTCTTGTTCTGTATTTTGACCGCGCTTAAAGTTAAAATATGAATACATGTCCAACTGGTCCCGTTATCTGCTTTGCTGCAAATCTTTATTTGTCCCTGGTTAAAGGGAATGAGGCAATGGGAAATAAAAGAAATAAAAACATATAGAAAAGCAGAGTGAGAATGAAAGAGGGGGGAAACAGATAGAAAGAACTATAGCAGGAATGAAAACTAGAAATAAGTATAGTGAGAGAAAAAGAAAAGAAAAAGAAAAACAAGACACAGAAAAACTAGACATAAAAGGGGGAAAAGATGGTGAGGGAAAAATTAATAAAAAGAAACAAAGAAGCCCACCCACCTCCACGCCTCTTTAAGGTTTGGCACCATTAGTGATGAACTGGCCTCACTTTTCCTCTTTCATCATTATAAATTATTTTTTTTCTTCGCGTTGCACAGCACAGCATTTTAAATATTGCGTCTTAAGCACGAGTCTGATACTCGATACCCACGAAGTTGAGCTTCCGCGTTCTTCTGCAGTGCACATTACGTATAGCGAGTGTGCCAACACCGAGTTATCGCCACGTCATCCCAATACTCAACGTGAGCAGACCACAGTACTCTTCCAGCTTACATTACATATGCACAGGGACTTTCAGCTCACGTGTCGATAAGGCTAAGGAGCCGGACGAAACTGGAGCGGAAAGTGGCAAGACCGAGACGAGACCTTCACTCGTGCCTCCGCTTCCAGCGATCGCGCTGTCCGATTGCATTCAAACACTCGTCACGCCTGAGCAACAGACGACAGACCGTCAAGAAATGCACTCGGTAGTCCATGAACATTATCTAGGTTGTCGCGAGTGAACTCAGGCAGAATTTAACGCCACGAAAAAAGTTCATTTGTCCCATTCTTTTATTGTCACGGGAAAGCACGAAAGAATGACTTAACAGGAAAGGAGAGTCACGTCACCCCTCTTGCCTTACTAAACCAACTACCCTTAATGCCAGCTTAGTAGACCATTGCGCGGTGCCTCTTGGGTAACACTAGACGACCGTTGCTAACGCAAGCCAACTAATGGTGGCACTTGCCTATCACGTGACCTGGGCCTATTTTTTTTCTTTTTTCTTTTTTACGAGTATGAGCTTCTGCATTTTCTCGTGTCGAAGCTTCCTAGCTTTTTTGTATGGTAGAGACTCGGACAGAAGCTGTGCTAAAAGGGACCATTTTATTGAACGTACACACCGTGAGGTGTGGCTCACGGTCTTTATCATGCAGATGAATAACGAAGTCGGGCTGTACGTCGACTTGCTTATACGTCTCCCTGCTTTGTGCCTTCTGTGCTGATAATCCGCCATTTATTTGGCTATGACCTCAATTCGACCGGCAAAGAGAAGCAAACTCTGCAGCCTTCAAAAGGGTGGCTTTACGCTCCGGGCATTTGAGACCATCGTTTCTCCTTAGGGCCCACGGTGATGAGGAACACACTGCAACGACATGCCGATTGCCATGCAGCGAGGCAAATGACTTGTCAACACTTGATGGCACAACCGTACCATGAACTGCCGAAAGGTTGAGGTCGAACAGTCAGAGGACATGCATGCCAGGCTAACCCTGATTGCTGCGTACAACCACCACCACCAACGTCACAGCATGCATATCATGCATCTTTTCTCTAGGCTAGCTGTTACGAGCTCACAAGCTTCAAAATGTTCCGTGAAAGGAAACTTAATTTTTTTTTTACATTGTCGACGCGATGCAACAACTCTGCAAACAGTCGTGATTGTGCGTAAATGTTAGGGGCGTACATTTTCCGACATTATTTCTGGGCACACACGCTTAAGAAGGTTCGCTGCAAGTCCGCGGTATGGAGATGCTCACTCCATACCGGTGTATGTAGCTGCGGTGTATGTAGCTACATGCACCCGTATGTAGCCACGGATATGTGATGCTGCCTTCCTGTCAAAAAAAAAAAGTACTGCAGACTATTCGTGCGGCTGAAGAAACGCTTGCGAACGTGCACCTTCAGACCAGCCGTGATTCATATGTCTATCCCTATAGGTGGTCAGTTGTCTATACAAAGTACCTTGTCGTCACACTTCATAGCTATCACCTTTCTGCGTATTCATAGCTCTCAACAGTCCTCTTCTCGGGCGGTAGACGGCCCCTGTTGAAACCGCACGAGGGCATTGCATCAGAAGGAGACTGGGCCAGCCAGGAAGGGACCAGGGAGAGTGCATTGAAAGACGAGTCAATTTGTAGGCACAATGATCACATACCACATTGCAGTGTCGAATGCGGACTGAACTAAGACAAAATAAATGACACGATAAGCGAGTTTGACGTTAGTATATGCGTCGGAGAAGATATAGCTTCGGAGCTCCTTCATAGCACGATGATTGTGCAGTTCCCAAGAGGCCTCCTTCTGTAACGCTTAAGCGCTTTAATGACGGAAAATGTGGAAGGTTTGCTGAATAACGCTTTATATATGTAAATCGAAAGTTGATTTAATATGCATTTTTTTTTCTATGCAAACAATATTAAAGAGTTACATGGCGAAAGGCTCTAATGGATTTCGAAGTGGGAGATATCATTAGCTGCGTGTGCATACACGTGAAATCTGCATGTGCAGAAATTCAATCATCATCATTTGGGATAGTGATCGTATAAAACCACGAAGGCAACACGTTCACATACGTATCGGCATGCAGGTATGAAATAAAGTTATTCTTACAATTAATTTCATCTTGACACATTGAGACACACCTGCACCACTATTTCGGGGCTCGCAAGGCACCAGTATACGGGAATCGCACGGGCATGAAAATCTATAGTCCGTTTATTACAGCCATTTCTACCCCAGCGTCCACATATGGGGAAAAAACATATCAGTGCAGTGGGATCAGGCTAGCCAACGTATTAGCTTAAAATACAATTTGAAATGTTGGCATTACTTTCATAAAATCTTGGTAGGATTTCATAAGAACATATATATGAGTCCAATTCTGTGAATAAACAGCGGTGTACGTGCACACATAATAATGGCTTTATTTTCAAGTCACTTGTACAGGCTTATGCTTATATAATTTTTATTAGTTCACAATTTAGAGTTTTTGAATTATTCAGCTCTTTTCGAGAAAAAGAAGTGTTTATAGTATTTATGGGTGATGTTTGTTGCTCTGCAGAACGACCAAAGTTTTGTAAGTTGAGTTGTGGCGGTGGCGTCCACGTTTGTGGACGCCGAGAATACAGAGCTCACGTAGGAAGCTGAACTGATGAAACACGGAATGGTACTGGAACCTGCTTTGTTGCCGAGCCACTCTGCAGGCACAAAACATGATCTATGATATAGGTAAGTACGACTTTTTTCATGTTACATATATATACAGATTAAGTGATAAGCATACGCATGAAATAATTTTTTAGTTGTCTAACGGAAGCAAATGTTCCCGTTTGAAGAGCACCGATAATTAGCGCGTTCAAGCAGAGCCATCGACAAGCAAAGGCCTCTTCAAAAATGCTACTGCTGATGATAAAAGAGCTCAGTTCAAACGTGACAATGAACGCTGTGATACAATAAACTAAAATAAACGACGAAAAAGACAATGAACACGTTGAAGTAAAGCTGTGGTCAAGCTAATGGGGCTTGAATGGTGATAATGATGATGATGATTACAGCTTTGAACATGAGGAATAAGGTGTTGATGATGGTGATAATCAACGACGGTGAGGAAATAGTCGAATCAAAGCCATCAGCAGGTGGCCAGGTGAACGATTGGACGCATTGAACTGATGATGAAGGCGCAGATCATGGTAAGTAGATGATAACGAATAATGCGTGAAAACATAGTTGTCAGTACGCGCACTAAGTGCAAGTGGTGACCCCAGCGTCCGCATGTGTGGATGTTTGTTTTATTCTAGAAGAAAGCTTATATTTCCTAGTTTTTGGTCTATTGCCACTTTTGTATGTAGTGTTATAACACACAAAAAATATACTTAGTTTTACAACTAGATTAGCTGTATGAAACAAAAGAATAGGCTTTAGTCACATCAAGTGACGTGCGGATATTAGTGGGCGTGGCGTAAATTGGAAAAAACTCTGTGGTGAAATCAATCGCACTTTTTATCTCTTTATCAGTCGCAGGTCTCGAGCTCAGTTTATCAGTCCGTGAGCAACGGCAGGTTTCCTCGTGATGCTCATTCATTAAACGTCAATCAGTGACCTTGATTGTTTTTTGCACGTTAACCAGGTGGTCGTCATTTCTGGAGCCCTCCACTACGCGGCCTCTCATAAACATATGGTTTTGGCAATAGAGCCACATATATTATTATTATTATTATTATTATTATTATTATTATTATTATTATTATTATTATATAATTATTATTGCGTGCGCGTGTGCTAAAACTTCACGGTTGCTGCAGGGCGCGTTAAATGAATGATTTATTGGTTGATTATTATTATAACGACTTGTGTATCGCGTATGTAAATGCATATTTTCATAGCCCGCATTTTCGTTCTTAGGTACAGATTTTTATTTGTGCATTTATAAAGATTTATGCATACATATATTGTTTTTGTTTTTTGAACATGCAATTTGTCTCGCTTACTATTTTGTATTAAGAGTGTGGTGCTTATTCCTGATATTCCTGCGTTGTGCTGCTGTCATTTGTAAAAGGAGGCAGGACACCTGTCAAGCTACAACTAGCTTTTAGCCCTGTCTCCTAACTTTTAGTGCAAAAATAAAATAAAAAGTGATTGATTGAGTGATTGAATTATTGATTGATTGATTGATTGGAAAAAAAAAGAGAAGAACGCTTAAGTTCCTGAGGGGTTTCTTGCATCACGCAATCTAAGCCAGACTTCTGAACGAAATAAAAATGGATGTTTCAGATGAGGCACGTGCCAGATAACATGCTCGTCTGACTCAGCGCCGTCGCTCTGCGATAAAAATGAGGGAGCGAAAAAAAGAGGCTACACGCACGACAAGATATCGACGGGGCATGACCCCACGCGTGCTTTCACGACGTGGCTCACGTCTCCCACGTAAACACGCACAATGACCGTTGACGTATCCAAGGAGCATAGAAAAAGAGCGTGCGTCGTTTGATCAATTCCCTTGTGCGTCACGGACGCTTTAAAAATCTCTTGCGTTACGGGTGGAGATTACGGCACGAAATTTAAAAATGAAACTTCGACCATGAGTTTCTCCACCAATAATGAACTTATGATAGTGAAGCATATTTCATTAGTGTTATCAGTGTGCACTTTGTCAATCTAAACTAATTCATTGTTCCTCTTTAGTGTTCCTTTAAAGCATCACTGGACTTGACGGCAGAAGAACCGTTAAGACCACGTCAAACTTGTTAATGCGTTAGAAAGTTTATCAGTGCCTGGGAGTTTTACGCGTCTCATCGGTCTCATCAGGGGTGAAACTTTTTTCATCTGGCTTTGTTTCCGTTTGCCGAAAGTACTACAAGTGTAATTTTTTGTTTGCTTTAGCTCTTTCTGCTCCGCTGAAATTCCACCTGAAAAGTTTACGTCCTAACCATACCCTAATCACCTTGATAGTCTTTGATATTTGGCTGCATGGTTGTCACTATGTCCTCATTAGCAATTCTTCTCTCGCTGCCAAAGGTAGTAGTAATTGCAACTATATATATAGCTAGAATAACGACATATCTTCACAACATTTTTTTAAGAGCCTGAAAGCGACGTCGGTTCTACGGTGGTTCTCAGGATCTCATTATTTATGTATCGCAAGGTATTGGAGAAGTTATACAACGCAGTGTGACGTCATTTGACAACTACAAAATGCTACGTTGCCTGCCCTGTAAAAAGAAAATATTTCATTCTTCGAAAGCAGGTTTACAAAAGCTGGTTTGAGAGACTGGCATTACGCATATGGTATAGTTAGCTTGCCTGGGCTTAAAAGGCACAGGACGCTATTTGCAGGAACAAATATGTTACACAACTAATTGCTTATCAAGGGTGCCTTGTAGGTCTTATTCGTGTAGCATGTTGATAAAGCAAGCGTGGCAATGAATTGACTAGGATGGGACAGAGAGCATACACACAAGCGTTATATATGGAATGCGTTCAATCTATGCAATAGCGCATATTCGAAATACATTCAGTAGATTTTATCCTTTGATCCGGGCGTAATTTTTTTGTTCTGGTCAGCTTTGCAGCCTTGAAGCCTTGATACGCCTAACATATTTCTTTTTGCTGGTTTCTGCAGGAACTCGCACACATTTCATTACCACAATAAACTTGCTGCTTCTAATAACGCAGGCGTATCCTTAATTCATTTGACACAAATGGGAGATCAGTATATTTACATACATTAGCATTAGTTGTCACGTGCAGTCGTAAGTGTAAAACTGGCCACAATTTTTAGAGCCTATTTTGCTTCATTCAGATTTGGGTGCACGTTAAAGAACACCAGGTGGTCGAAATTTCCGGAGCCCTCCACTACGGCGTCTCTCATAATCATATGGTGGTTTTGGGACGTTAAACCCCACATATAAATCAATTATTTTACTTCATTGTTTGAAATTCACTGCAATCATGACGTTTCGAGTGGGAGTTAATCACGATGCAAAACACACGCACAACATGTGTGTGTGTGTGTGTGTGTGGTGTGTGTGTGTGTGTGTGTGTGTGTGTGTGTGTGTGCGCGCGTGTGTGTGTGTGTGTGACTATTGGATGTGTGATTAATTGATATTTGGAATACGCATCGTACACTTTTTGCTATAGTAAACCTGTATTTGTCTCGTAAACTAATTGTACGCTATGTTCTATTTTCATTTCCTTCTAATACGTCATGTACCTAAGCTGTACACTTTTGATAAAAGCAGAACAATTCATGTGAGGAGTGTTTCGTATGATTCCTTGCTTTTGCTTCAGTACCTCTTTGTTAGTGATTGTGCAGGGTAGATTCTCTTCATTGCGCAATTCAGCAGGTTCAGTTAGAAAGGTGTCTTTTCAGAAAGCCCACGTGTGAGGTACTGGCATCTTCAGATCTATTCCTGCGTCGAATTTGCAATGATTGCGTAGGTTGGAAAAACTCAGTGCAGCCCTGCCTCCCTTCCTCACTATAGCCCCTTCTCTATTGTTACCCTCTACCATTCCAATCATCTCGTTCAGTCAATACAACACGGCACACGTATGTGAAGGAATGGGCCGAGGCGTTGACGCACCCTGAGGTCGCAGGATATGGGGTACCCTAGCTCCCAATTGGCTCGTTCTGGTAATACAACATGGGACATGTATTTCACAGAATGGTTCGAGTAGATACCATGCAGGCCCGGAATCGGGCTTTTGCCTGTAAAGAGGGGTTGCCATAACCAAGTCTGTGACTGTGTTTCAAAAGAAGGATAAGAGCTTTGCAGAAGCCACTGTGACGAGTACAGGATTGCATGTCTGCTTTTATTGTACATAGAATACTTTATTCGTTCGACTATATCGATCTGGTCAAAGAGATCACCGGGCAACCGCAGGTAATGAGAGTCGGCACTGAATACACCGCATACGTTCTGGAGGCCATGAAAATTCCTTATGTTCATTTTCCCCCCTTGCGACGCGCAAGCGTACACGACTGTGAAATCTGCGAGATTAAGTGCGAGGCCACGAGAAAGCAAGCGATGGAGGAGCAACGAAATATCTCGCGCCACAGGTTGAGGCGCGCAGGGTTAACTTTATCTGGCAGCATGTGATTATGAACCGACGAGTTCAGCTGGCAATCTCCCGTCAGAAGCCCGATCAAGCCGATTGGAACAACTACGCCGGCGATGGCAGTCCGAAGTCGAATACATCAAGCTCGATGTCACGCAGAGCTCAAAAAAGCAGGCAAACGGTGTAAGAGATAGGCCAGCTCTAGAAACTTCTGAAGAACGGGCCACTGACCCGAAGATTAAAAAAAGTCACAGCATATTCACGGAGTGCATGATGATGAGTGGGGTGAAGCGTCCATCCGTCCGTCCGTGCGTCCATTCGTGAATCCATCAGTGCGCCCATCCGTCCACGATTTCGTCAGTCTGTGCATCCTTCCGTGCGTCCTTCCGTCCATGCGTTCATCCATGCGTCCGTCCATCTGTGTGTCCGTCCGTGCCTCTGTCTGTCCGTCCATCCGTTCAGCATCTGTCTGTCCGTCCATCCGTTCATGCATCTGTTCATCCGTACGTCCATCTAGTAAACACTCGAAGTACCACCATCTCGCAAACTTTCATCATATATTCGTCATAGTAGAAGAACCGCCATCCAGGCGGACATACCAGGGACTAAATGAGAGGTGACACGGCCGGACTAGAGGAGCGGCACGCGCGCACTCTTACAACCTGCGCTTCGTGTCTATTTCCCGACTTTCACCACCGCTAATTCATGGCACTTCGGCCCAACCCTCGCTAAACCTTGCTAAAACCAAGGAGGTTACACCCAGCGAGTTCAACGTGGCAATCTTTTCTGGTTAGATAGTGCTCAATGTTCGTCCTCTTGTTACCAAGTTTTTTTTTAAGTAAGCATAAAATCCAAGGCAAATTTCATCAGAGATTAGGTCATCGATACTCCGTCTCTGCAGGTTAATTCATCAGAAAGAACTATCAATTTATTTATGATTAACGTGCGCAGGTTTCCCCCTCAATTCAAAATGGTGCGTGCGTGCCGCTCCTCTAGTCTGGCCATGAAGGTGGCCGGCTAAATACTACTGCTACTAGTACTACTAGTACTACTACTACTACTACTACTACTACTACTACTACTACTACTACTATTACATACATCGCGAACGCACGACCCACGGCTTAAGGAGCTTCGCCCCTAAAACGCAGTTAAAGCTTCTCTAAGGGACCCTGCGCAGTGCACAAAGAGGAGGGCATACAAGCTAGCGTGCGTTTACCAATTCAAGTGGCTTTAACTTTGAATATTTATAACTGAGATTTAAAGGTGTGTATTTCCGACACAGGTTGGCACTATATGAAAAAGAAAGCTTTTAATTACGCATGTGCAAGAGCATCCACTTATATCTGACGGAACGCTGCAAGATTTGCAATCTATCAGTGGATATGCTAACGATGCACGCGTCCGCCCGAGGGTGCAGAGAGAGGGGGCAGCCACCTCTAGAACAACCAAGTGTGTGTGGGGGGGGGGGGGTGTCAAATTTAGACCCATACATCGACTCAATAGCGGGAGCACTGCTACGGTGAACCTTCGCCACCCCCACCCCCCACTTACGAAGGGGAAACCTGCGCACGCCTATCGCTAACATAATCCAATAAAGAAATGAAAAAAAACGAAACTAAAAGCGAACGAGTCATATTAATTCGTTCTGTGCGATGTACAAGTATACCTTATGCACGTGAAAACTTGACTCCCGAAGCTGAGATGTCTACAACTGGCCTGAATGGCGACGCCATTTGTGAGACATGTAGAGCGGATTTCGGTCGCCAGCGCGAAAATTGTACGTGGCGTCTTTGCGGCGTTTAAGACGACAGGCGCAAGTCGCGCGACCGGCAAAGGAAAGCACCGCTACTCTTTAAGCATTGAAGTACATTCGTGCTTTGAGTTGAAAGCTGACGGAGTGCTCGTTCTCTTAATGGTGATCATATGCGCACTTCTTGGACTAACCAACGTACATAGAACTAAACTACGCGCATTTGCACATGCTGCATTTTCTTTTATTCTATACGCGCGGCACCACGGGGTAGCGATAAAGCCAAACAAACACGGCCCCGCTGGTCTAAAAGGCGCCGTCAGCCAAAGCAGAAAAAAGAAAACCTGGAGTGATAGAAAAAAAAAAGAGAGAGAGAGAGAGAAGGTCAGCTACGATACGAGTCGAGGAAACAAACAACCAAGCCAGAAATAAAAATAAATAGGCGCGAGTGAAGCTTACAGCAGAGGAGCAAACGACCGTCTTCGCGAAACACCGTCTTGGCCCTCACTTTTCCCAGGCGTTGAATGCATGCAAACAACGCGATAAAAGCAAACGGTGCTACACGACGGGAACGGAACATGCCCGTACTGGCGCTCCGTGAGTGGAGAGACGCCTTCTCCAGCCTTTCTCGTGCGTACAATCCTCGCCCATCTAGCCTTACCGCCTTTCCCTGCCTCACTTGGCTTTCTTCAACCCACCTTGGAGACTTTCTCATTTGCGACTATTTTACTTTTGAGTCAGTCGGTGGTGGGCACGTGCATAGGGACGCCATGCGGAACGCTAGTCCCGGGGACGCAAAAAAGAGGGGTAAAAAAACTTGGAGGTGGGAAGAGCTTGCTAAGGAGAGGGCAGTGGTGCAGTAGCAAACGGCACACAAAAAAGAACAACAAGTAGAACAAAAAATAGACGGGCTCACAAGGTGGCTTCCGAAGCGGCAGCCACGCGCACACCCGCCGGTAGCGGCGGCGGCGGCGCACGTTCGTGAATTGAACCGTGCTGCGAAAAAGAAAATGGCGTCTAGAAAGAGTGGGAGAGAAGGTACGGAGAGGGTCTACACGCGCGCCCGATTGGGCGGCGGTGCGGGGAAGAGACGGAGTGACGGAGAGGGAGGGTGCGGTGAGTAGCGGACACGACTTGCGGAGCGCGCGTGGCGGAGGCACGGACTCTTAGTAGTAGTTAGTAGTAGCGAGAGCCGCGTGCCGAACAGTTGTCCCCAACTTGCTCGTGTTCGCCGGTTTCCCCGTTGCCGCCCCGGAGCGGAAAGAGGATACGCGTCGAGCGATGACCATGCCTCCAACAGAGCGCAGTTTCGGATTCGTCGTGCACCACCAGCTGCACCAGAGCAAGGCGGAGAGCCGAAGGGTGAGAGGCCTTTGCCGATTTCTGTTAGGTTTCGTTTTGCAGCTGTGGTCAACTTCGATCGATGATCATCCTCACAGGCAGCCTGTGCAACCTGCACTGACGCGCGAACGTGTCTTAGGAGATGCAGATTGATATAGACTCAAGCCGCCTTTGTAGATCTCGTTCGATAATGCAGAGCATTTGATTTCCCGACGTTCTTTTGGCGAGAACGATTTTAAGACCGGCATCTAGTGTGCGTGGGTGTATGATTACATCGGCGCCGTTTTGATGCTTCAGTGAACATGCGTTTCAGTCCGTCGGCTTTCTTCGATCGTTTTTCGCTGGAGATTTTCACAAGTGGCATGAATTTCCTTAAATTGCTTAGCTAAGGAAGAGCACAGCGGTAGTTGCTTGTGGGGATTAACGATGATATTAAGCTACTGGCTAGTCGAATTCACCTCTAAAATTCTTCCATGCTGTAGTTTTCCAAGCTCATTTGTAACCTGCAGTAAAGCTTTTACCTTCTTTAAACATCTTATCACAGATATCATGTGAGTGTATATAAAGTTTAGCGAGAGCCACGCGTCAAGATAAATAATAATATGATTTTAACTGTGTAGAACTTGCGTCTCGTCCTCCTTCGTCTGTTCTTACTGCATGTAGTCATGCTCGTATTCAAGTAGCACCGTGTTTCTTGTCGATGTGAAGCAGCTGAGGTGTTTGAAAGCTGCAAATTTCCCAAGTTTGTGTTTATTTCATATAGACTGTGCAAGAAATAAATGAGAGGCAGTAAACCTCACTAAAAATGTGTAACCTTGTTTTCATAAACCATCAATTATCTTGTTCAATTATGGCACATTGATATAATTCTATGCGTGTACTGCCCTACTTGCGAAATTCCAGTCTCTCCGGCGTCAATGTTGCGCAGGATATTCTTCAATGATCTAATCAAGCATTAGCAATGTGAGGTTTGTTAAGCACGTCGTTTTGGCGAGCGAATAACATATTAAAGTTTACAACTCTAGCTGTCCAGTAGGAGTGATCATTAATCGGTCCCGCCGTGATCCGCGTATTTCAGTTAGGCGTTGCATACTGTTTGCAGGCGTTAAACAGTGGACGCAGAATCAAGCGAAAATTTGTAGCTTCTTCCTGACAGCGAGCATATAGTGTTCATTCATGCCAGTTTTTAAGGGTTCATATTTTATTGTGGTGTTCGTTTTCACCTGTGGACAAAGGCAACAAAGGGCAGGCACGAATAGGTTGCGTGCCAACACTCAAGCGAGTCTGCTGTAAACATCGACCTCTAATTTTATTTGTAGAGCATCGCAGAGGCTTCAGGTCTATTGCCTCATTCATTATCGAGTCTAAATTATGTCATGGTTTTCTCATCCTTTGCTGCGTAATCCCCCATTGGAACCTTTCAGCTACGCGCCACGGTAATGGCCTGGCGCTGCTAAGCATCGTACTGTGGGTGACATTCCAGCCGCTGGGCTGCACTTTCTTACAACCAAATGCATGTGTACGTATGCTTAGGCGCACAGTAAAGACCCTCACATTATGAAAATTATAACCCAGTGTCCGTCAACCCGAACCATTGTGCCTGCAACTGTGATGATTCTTTCAGCATGTAAAGCACTACAACTCAAATCACTTTACGCTAGTTTATCCCTTTGAACAAGCCCCTTCAAGTAGCGTTTTTTATATCCGCTGGTACATGTTATGAAGTTTACTCCGAGCCCCGCCACGGTGGTCTAGTGACTAAGGTACGCGGCTGCTGACCCGCAGGTCGCGGGATCGAATCTCGGCTGCGATGGCTGCATTTCCGATGGAGGCGTAAATTATGTAGGCCCGTGTGCTCAGATTTGGGTGCACGTTAAAGAACCCCGGGTGATCAGAATTTCCGCAGCCCTTCACTATGGCGTCTCTCATAATCATAGGGTGGTTTTGGGACGTTAAACCCCACATGTCAATTGTAGTTTACTCCACGCTGTTAAAAGACAGCGGTTTGTTCACAGTGTTGCTTTATTCTACATCTTAAGTATACGGCCTAATCGGTGAGGTACTTACAGTACATGTCCCCTTGTAAAGAGAATAGAATACTATAACGCTGTTTTAATGGGGTAATTTCAGTCATGCATGGCTGCAGTCTATCAAAAGTAGTCGGAGCTGTTAGCTACTAGTAGTCCTATGCAAATATAAACCATCATGATTTCGTGAATAAGCGAACTGCAGACATCCCGTGCAAGCGAGTGTTCCCTTGTACAGTGTACTCAACTTAAAAAAAATTAGAACGCTGTATGTATTAGGCAAAAAATAGTTCTGGCCTCAGATCTCTGGCCAACTCTCAGTACGCCGACAGAGAGGTGCGAACCCCAGTGCACGTCCGGGTGACAAACGGGCAACCGAACGTGATTGCAAGAGGAGCAAACAGAGGAGAGAGGGTGTGCTCCGGGGGAATAAATAGGAACACAAGCAGCGGGCGGTTTCATGCGTCAGCGCGTCGGAACACGCGCCGAGCGAGGGTCCGCAGGGGCACAGCTCGCATGCCTCCTGCCAAGTCCGGCCCTTTGATAGGTCAACCAAGCACGTGTTCAGCGTGCGCGCGCCCACCACCGCACTCGTCTTCCCATTGGGTGGGCGGTAGCCAGACTGCTCTACACACTCTGCTTTTTCTTTACTTAGTTTCCTTCGTTCTAATCTGCGCGACTCTTTATCGAGTGTCGGCCGGCGTGCCATCGTTATCACCCCCACTGCAGCTACAAGAAGAGCCAACAATACACCCCGGCCGCCGCACTTGTACCCCAAACCTCCTCTCGCACTGGGGGATCGCCTCACCTCACCGCTGCTGATGCAGTCTGAGTCTGGGCGCGATGACGTAGGAGGCAAGGTACACATAAGAAGAGAAGGACGTCCATGTCTCTTCCAGAAGCGAAAGCTGTCCACAAAGAGACAAGGAAAGGGGGGGGGGGGTGCGCTTTTGAAGCGCGACAACTGGCCGATAAGGCAACGCGCCATCCCGAGCCTCCGAGGTTATATAGTCTTGCCTCTCACGGCATCTTTCTCGCTTACTACGGAATAATACGGGCCGAGTCACACGCCGACTATTGCGAAAAACGGAAACGCGGTATCCACACGAGTAGTCTGACATCAAAAAGAGGCAACTGCCTCGGAATCAAGATAAGGAAGAACATGTTTATCTATATAGGTGTAGTCACGTACAACCGCCGTTCAGGCGAGTGTCTGTCGACTTTATTTTTCGATGACTGGGAACTCAATGACTGAAGGCCCGTGTGCTCAGATTTGGGTGCAGGTTAAAGAACCCCAGGTGGTCCGAATTTCCGGAGCCCTCCACTGCGGCGTCTCTCATAATCATACAGTGGTTTTGGGACGTTAAACTTCATATATAATGATATATCAACTCAATGACTGAACATGAACACTTTACGTTCAGGTTTTGTGCTACCTTGCCATCGTAATCAGGATGTCATCTAGCAAGAATTTGACACTTTTGTCGGCGTTCTCGCTATCAGCTGAGCTTTCATGTGGTGGTAATGCAAAGGCCTAAAAATAGCTGCACCGCGCAACGAATGTGCTCAATTTATATAGCACGCTGGCATACGGCTAAAAAACTGCTCGGGTGCAAGGCTATTTATTACATATGAACTTGTTTATGGTTTCCTCTGTACACAGTGTTGCTGTTGGGTTTCGTTCATGTCCATAGCCCAGCATGCCTGTTTTGTGCAATACTTCTTATATGTTTGGCGTACTTGCATTTATTATGAAGGCCCAATATAATGTCCCATGATGAGAGCTTGCCAAAAGGTAAATACATAGACAATTTTCTCGCGGACGCCGATACGTGGATTAGTGGATGGCGCTGTCTTTAATCAGGCAACCCACTGGCTTGCGCAAATCCGCCAACACTCGCCTTCCAAGCCGTTTGCACACTCCTGAAAGGAAGAAAACGCCAGTTGCGAGACCACTCTGGAAAAGAAGAAACAAACTTAGAACTCTATATATAGCAGTGTGCCCAGTTTTAACGCATAAAGAGCTTTGGCGCTTCCACGTGGTTTTCATCAAGGTCCTACCCTATATATTCCGGCTGCTTCAGGAGCCTCCGTACTCCTCATTATTGTCATTCACTCGTCCCCATGTCAGTTACTTCACATTTTAACTGGACGCTCATATCTATATGACGTAGAGCAGCTATTGACGTCCCCCATTCACGGCGGAGACTCGAGGTCACCGTGCGTGATACTCGCGCAGCACCTTGCAATCCTACAGCAAGGCAACATTCGACATTTAATCTAAGCAGTGCTATAAAACAGGCAGTGGTAAAGTGGTTTTATCCACATGAACCCAGGCGATCCACTCGAAAGATTTCCTTAGTAGGAAACAGCACCTCATGTAGCAGCAAATTTTGTTGCCGTTGAGTAAAGGGTGGTAGGCATAGAGATATGCATAAGTTAATGCCTCGTTCACACACCCCGGCAATGGCTACCTCGAAACGCACGACTATTAGCTGCTGACTTATCATATGCAGAATGTAATAACGGCGAGTCAATTGTGACTGAACTGAATCTGCCGTTGAGAGCAACGAAAACTTCTGATGACAATGGCGCCTCCAAACGCGGCCCTCGCTCGATACTTGAAGAACGTCGCCGTGCGTGGTATGATAATTTCGACAGTAGTACAGTAGGGTGACATTTCTCTTCGCGTAGCAAAGCTACTCAGCAAGATTTCTGAGCAATCCAAATTATCATCCTCCCATAAACAGCCATGGAACAGGCGTTTGAGACGTTAGAAAGCACATTCTCCGTGCTGCAAACTTTTGTAGCGGTGGAATTTAGATCCAGGCACAGAGACAGAAGTGGGTCCCTGGTTCGACCTGAAATGCCAAGATAGCGTCTTCCACATTACGGCGTAATCCGGCAATACGTTCTGTACTGCCCACCTGGTCAGCAAGACCTTAGAACTGAATCGTGACATTAGCTGAGAGAACAAACATATTGTTCGGTCTAAGTTTTTGTGAGAGTTGTGAGCTTCAGCTAATAATTACGTGCACACGGACCAAGTTTTCGTGATTTCATATAATGAAACCAAGATGTACCCCTCTGGCCTTTATAAGCATTGACTTATACATCAGTAACCCTTGCTGCACTGCTTTCTATTGGTCCCTCGCACGCTGGAACTCATCGGAATGCGTTGGGGCGTTGTTTTGCCGCTATACGAGGAACAGTCTGGACGCACGTTTGGTGGGCCGTTGGCTTTACCCAACCAAGGTCTTATCTTTTAGCACAGCTTATCTGAAAGGATCTTGGTACAATATGTAACTGCAAATTTCGATATATTTTTCGGAGGGATGGTATGAGGGAGGGGTACACAATCAGTGCACCCTACTACGCAACCGTGAACCTAACTTCATTTGTCAAACTTAACTTGATGATAGAATCCTCTGTCTTTTCGTTCTTTTTATCCTCGCATAATTGGGTGCATATCGGCGCACCACGTAACATAATTTCGGGGAGGTGTTTCGCCTCTGTAACAGTGACCATTTGCGCCTACGAGAGTCGAATATGAACTGAGACCCGTGCGCCGTACAGTCTGCGACAAAAGTTTTGAGACCACAAGGTTTGAGAAAAAGATGAATCTCTCATATATTTATGATGATTTTCGGTAGAGCACATTACATGTTAGCACGTTTTATCCGAGGCCGGAAATTCAAATTGAAGATTGTCGGCCGTAGTGTAAAGAATATTCAGCTTATTCTTGTGCCTCGATGTCTCTAAACTTCAGAAGCTGAGTGTATGCATACCAGCCAACCCTACACGATTGCTACGTTGGCGTGTTAGCTGCTGTGTCAAGTGCATACACAGTACAAGTTCATTATGTGCAACAGCCTGCACATAAAAATGCATTGCTTCAATGAAAACTTATGCCGAGTCATGATGTGCTGCTCTTGCCTTCGCAAGTTGCTGAAAAAATCACTGACTGCATTTTAACTTACCGAATAGCTGGTGCTTCGGATAGCACCATTATTATCTGTGGTCAATATTTATTCGTGACACTGATGTGGCATGCGCTCCAGATGTGATTCACTGCACTGATTGCCATTTAAGCAGTCAAGAGGCACACGGGTATTCGACGCCGAGATTACTACTGGAAAAGATGACGCTCCTGAGTTTTCAACGGCATACGTATATACCGAGGCGGAGTAATCATTCAAATATTCACCATATTTAATGTCGCTGCGCAAGCACTCGATAATCTTTTAAGGAAAAACTGTATTCTTCCATCTGTCACTTTCTTTTCCAGCTGTGTAGGCATTCTTTTTCTATACCGTCAGCATTTTTCATGGAGGTAAAATGCTTGACGCCCGTGCGCGTAGATTTGGGTACACGTTATAAAACCCCAAGTGGTCAAAATTTCCGGAGCCCTTCACTACGGCGTCTCTCATAATCATATGGTGGTTTGAGGGCGTTAAATCGCAACAATTACTATGATTTATATATCGTCGCACAATCCAGCTGCCGCATGTTTCGCAAGCTATATATATATGCTATAAGGAAGAAATTATACTGTCTTAACAACCTTCAAAAGCTTGGGAAGATGAGATGTTTTTTTATTACGTATTTCCGCACCCTGCAGTACTTGCGACGGCTCTATATACCCAATACGCTTATGCAAATGCGACTCCGTTGCCTGCACGTGCGAGAACGGATTATTAAAACGCTTCGTCAAGGCCTCCCCACTTTACTTTTTCTGCTATCGTTAATCGTCATCGGTCTATTAGTGTTATACGTGCAACCGGGGGGTATACCGATGCGAACATCCGAGGCGCCTCTGCCTTGCGCTGCTTCATTTTTCCTTGGTACAAGTTGCGTCAGCATCACACGTCAAGTGCGTCATCACTAGTGCTACTACCGCCGAATGCACGTTTGCTTTCACCTTTTAGTGCAGCGTGAGCCTCCCAAGAATAATGCATTTGGACATGGTCGGAGATCATACCACCCTCCTATACCACCCTTTTCACGATAATGTTGCCAGCTATGCATGCCAAAGTACGACCACCTGAACATAGAGGGCTTGTAGCGTCTCTTGCTAATAAGTGGTCGTCTGAGGAATATGCATACGCCACGAGGTAGAAACGCACAATTTGCATATCTACTGACGACGCACAAGATTGTGTTTACACAAAAAATATCAAAGAAAGACATAAGAAATAGAAAATGAGATGGGATCGTTGCATATTTATCGGAGTGACTGTGAGAGAAATATCTTTTTGCTCAAGCTAAAACCAGGAAGTTTCGCGACAACTCTATTGACGCAGCGTTGAAACTGTGATCGCCATGCACGTATCGTCTTCTCGCATTACCATTTCACCGCCGTTCGCCAATACGGACGGAAGTTGTATTATACACTTTTAAACGAATGAACACGGTCAAGCAAAATCTCACTGGCGCTCACAATTTGAACATATTTCATATACGATCATATTAGGGCATACACAGTAGCACGATCATCAGCTCACGCGAGACATCGCTAATTACCAAAGGTCATTGTGATATTCGTGTGACAAGCAACATAAGTGATGGTTATACAACTGACGTTGATTCAATTACAATCGGACCAGCTCGTCCCCGTCATTCTGAGGTACCGTCGATGCCAACATGTACTGAAATGCGTTCGCTTTGGTTTTTCATAGGCTTCCAAGCCCTTGATGGAAAAACGCCGCCGGGCTCGGATCAACCACAGCCTGGCACAACTGAAGAGCCTACTGCTGGACGGAAGCAGCAAGAAGGAATCTCAGGTGTGGCACTTTGCAATTCATAAACTGTTGCACGAAGGGAGGTAACGCACCAATTCCAGAAATAAAATATCCATCTCTGCTTTTAGGAAAATAAAATAAAAACTTGTTCCTCGAATGTCAGCTAAAGACAGCGCTGTTCAAATAAAAACAACTTTCAACTGTACATCACAGAGGTTGCAAGTACATCGTGAGCAACTTCATAGCCATTTCAGCGCGTGTTCGTATCCCTTCCCGTTTTGCATTCATTCATTCATTGTCTGCACGCAGGTAGTGCAACATAACGAATTAGTGCGTCCGAGACGACGACCATCGTTTAGTTCGATCTAATGATAGTATAGTCGATCGCGACGCGTTTATACCATCTCTCGCGGGCACGGCTTCTCAGAGTGCGATTAAAGATGAAGCGGAACACATTTTGGCTATGTTGGTGGGACATGAAAATAAAATTAAGTTTAAACAACCTTATACATGCGAATTTGCCTCAATCACGACCCTATTAGGCCAATGTGGTGATTAAATGTCTTCCTCACAAATGGCTTTCTCTCGTCGATGAAAACCCGGGCTACCTATAATGGCTTCACTACAGGGAGATGCAAGTGAAACGAGCATCGGTGTAATTAAGACCCAGACATGAAAGGTATAGCCTCGCTTGATGAGAAAAATTTGGCATTAAACGATGCACGTGTTTTTTTTTTTCTTTTAGGAACAAAATGTAGCGCTAACTTCCCGTGCGGTAGCATGTCAGGTAGTCCGTGCTGTAGGCCGTGTTGCAGCAGTGAGGCTCAGCACCAGACAGTTAATTCAAACTCCACCCCCTTTACCCCTCCCCGCTTCCTACTCGCACCCCCTCCTACTTGCCTTATCTCTCACATCGTACACTAGACTGATTTGCAGCTTCATCTCCACAGCCCATCACGCGCTAAGGATGCCTCCCATACGTCCATTAAGCAACGCATCTTCTCCAAATGCGCTCTCAAGTCTCCCTTCCAACCCACACATGCACCCTGCTACCCGTGTTGCTCCACCTGTGCTCACCCTTCACCTCTCCCTCTCCTACGCCCTACCGGTAATCTCCATAGCTCTTTCACTCTCAGCCATCGGTGAGGTCCCTCAGCTGGCGGTGTTGGGCAACAACGGGTCAAGTGTCAAGGCTATTCCGCCTCAATGCGGCTCCCCTTTCACTCTTAGATGCGTGCCGTCGCCCGCACAGCCACCGTTTGTCTCGCTCGTGAGCGCGGTGGCCGTTGTTGTTTCCGGCAGAGGGAAGAAGCACCCGCCAGGCGAGGCATGGCCGGTGTGAGTGTTCTCCTTACGTTGCGCCGTTGATTGGGCCACGCCGCATTCTGTCGGCAGGGGCGGAAGCACCGGCGGCTTGCCGAGTGCGGAAGCAGGTGTTGCTCTTTGCGCCCTCTCAAACCGTGCGGCAGCGGCGGCGGCTACACCCGCCTGACGGGGGATGCGGACAACGCGAGTCGGATCGTGATCGGTGGGTGTGTGGAGCATGAGGTGATCATGTGAGGCTCGACTCAGCCGACTGAGCTGAGGCCGAGTGGTAACTTTGCGCGCTTGCTTAGACACTGCTGAACTATTAGAGCCTTAAAACGAGGCGTTCTGGAAGAAATTGGAGAAACGCAGGTGGTAGATGTATTTATAGGAGCATCTTTGAAAAAATAAAAAAACAAAAGGCGGTTATATTTAGCCCCGTACCCAATAATTCACACATGGCGCATAAGTGTTGATCTTTAGCGTAAGGCAAGCGGGTGCAAATCAAAGTGTAGCACAATGCAAAAAAACGAGGCACGCAAGCGGAGAGATGAAAACGAGAGCTAAGGTATATGCTCTGTGAATTTATGATACGAACATCTCCAGCTTACTATTATTCTGATAGATGCCAGATTATTGATTCTCTCGTGTTTTCCTACGCCTCTGAATGTTGTCGCAGAAGGCCTCTGGATCATAGGTGATGGCAAACATAGTGCGTACTAAGAATGCAGAACTCTATTAGTTGTGACGTAAGCAAGCACTCGACCTTAACGTTATTTTTATTCTCCTACTCGCAGCGATAGTCGGGACTAAATTTCGCATTAGAAACCAGGAAAAAGCGGGAAACAGACCACAAAAGCTGTTTACTTCATAACGTGTAATACGTTAAAAAGGTGTATTAACTTGAGGGCCTCACACACGAGATCACACATACTTCGTTATTGTTTCGATTTCCATTTTTTTGACTCGGCACAGTAACACAGGACTACCGACAGAGGTTGATCCTGATAACAGCCGAAATTATAAGGAACAGTGAGTGAAAAAAAAGGAACTTGCACAAACTGAATTCCCGAGAAAAACTTGGAAGTGTAGTACAGGCTGAAGTTGGTATACATATTCTTTACTCCTGTGCTCTTCCTTTATTTCTTACCATTCCTATCACATCTGTTTTTTTTTTAGTCTTCTCCATTCTTTACCAGTTTTGTAGTTATATTGGCAACGCATCGGTGGCTATTGCGGGGATGCGAACAGCGTGCAAGAGGTGCGAAGTATACCGAGAGTTAGAGGACTTCGAGAATCGTTGATCCGTAAACACCGCCGAACCGGAGACAGGTGCACCGCCCCTCTTCCGCTACGCATATGTTTTTTTTTTTTTTCGGGTGCCGACAAAATTTGATTGAAACCGAGGTTTCACGCCGCCCAGTTATTTTGAGGCTTTCCCGTCAACCGTGCAATCACGGCTCACGTGGACCCTCAAGTAGTAGCTTCACAAGAAACGTCAACGTTCTGCCGGTCACCTCACGTCCCGAGACCCGTCCACACCGCGGGGGGTGCATAACGCGTCTCGATGGTGCCGCATGTGAAGGTGAACCAAGCACGCGTCTTGCGACATTGAAGACGCCGCGTGACTAACCGCCACGTCGCGCTCTTTTGCACTCGGCATACGCTGTGGAGCGTCTTCCTATCGCATCTGAGGCCCCCTCACCATCGTCCTGTCACGCCAGCTGCCAGGTATACAGGTGCTCTTCACGAAGCCGAGCCTTAGAGGAAAGAAATCAAGGAGGTAGGCGTTAAAGAAACGATGATAAAATAGCAGTGAGGAACCATCAACGGCGCGTGCGGCACTTTTGGCGAGTCTGACGGCTTTGACGTTCCTTTCTCGCCCTTTCTCTCATTTCTTCGACGGCTTCGTGATTCCTTTCAGCTACCGTCCATCTACACGCTACTCTCCTTTCCCCGAGACGTGCTCCATGGACGATTCGCGTCTCGACTTGTGGCACGTGTCGTATCCGCTACGTTCCGGCGGAAAATCGAACGTGCCGTGCCTATCGGTCACCTGGTAATCTAAAAGGATGCAACGCCCCCCTGTATGATGAAATTTATATTTGGCTGACACCGAGTTAAGAGTGTGTCAAAAGAGCGTGGTGCTTCTTTGCGATCAGATGGGCAGGCTTGATTTAATAAATCTGTTTTGGTTTCTGATTTTGTAGTTGTTGCGGCTGTCATAAGTTACTGCTAAATGCAATCGTGGCTTCGCAAACTCTTCTGCGCTCCGCACAGGCGACAGGTGCACTTCATCAGCTTAGATATTGCATGGCTTGCGTTGGGAACATTATGGTTTGACTCATGCGCAACATTGATCGAGTTAGGAGGTCGGTTAAGGTGTTACAATGCACCGGACTCTTACGTTCCCGCACTTCGCCGGACTGCTATGTTCGTGCATTTCGCCGCTCTGGCTTTTCAATTTTGGCGCATTCGGGAAAGGGGTGGGGTGGTTCACCCCCAGGCCTTAAGGTGTTTAAGTTTTACATGTGTACACATATACACACGAATACAAAAGAACGCACGAGCATCCCCCCCCCCCCCCCTTAAAATATGGCAGGCTACGCCCATGCTAAACTTTGTACTGCATGTGGTACTCCTGCGTGCAAAGTCAAATCCTTCACATCGGGAGGGGGGGGGGGGGGCGAGTAACTTATAATGAACAGAAAAGTGAGCCCTGTAACTGTCTCTCAGGGGGAGGACACCTCAACAATAGCTCATGAGGGGTGGTGGTAAAGGAGGCATTAAAAGGATAGGATTAAAAGGTAAAGAGATAAAGAGAGAGAGGAAGGAGAGAGCGAGGCGCAGGGACAGTGACCAACTGAAGTAAGGAGAAGATAGGAAATATGGAGATGGTCGCAAGAGTCCGAGGACGGGACACCACTGGTGAGAGCACTTGTCAGCGACAACAGGTGGCGTAGGGCGAGTCCAGTCGGCCAGAGCTACGCTGTCGTCGGAGATCACGAGGGCACAACCGGTCGGCACGAAATACAGTGAGCGAATCCCCTCCTTCACATGGTCAATAGTTATGTCCTCGCAGCACTGAGGTATACGCGACAGACACAGACTTGCGAACCATGGGTCGGCGTTAAAGAAATTCATGTGTTCACGTGGCTGTACCTGTATTTCTCGTACTCACGTTGCTGCACCTGCTGTACCGGTATAGGTGCTTGTCTGCCGTGGTAGAACGTTACTTACCGTGTTCCTTCTGGTTCGATCCCGGTCGAGGCGATCGCGTTTGCACGGAGGCTAAATGCGAATACCGTGTACTGTGCGACTAAGTCTACATAAAAA
The DNA here is from genome assembly GCF_013339725.1 of Rhipicephalus microplus. Taxonomy (NCBI): domain Eukaryota; kingdom Metazoa; phylum Arthropoda; class Arachnida; order Ixodida; family Ixodidae; genus Rhipicephalus; species Rhipicephalus microplus. The sequence goes on from NW_023612241.1 coordinate 53,699, forward strand.
AAATCATTTTGTCAAAATTTCCAAAGCCCCCCCCCCCCCCCTTCAGAGTCTCCTACAATAATATGGAGCTTCTGGACGTAAAATCCCAGGTATTTTTTATTACTAGCCTGTTGTTCTGCGGCCGGAAGCTCAATCGAACTGTCATTGAGTCAGCCATAAGTCGTGCTAGCGAACGTGGTTCCCCGTGTCACGTCTTGTAGTTGGCCCTTCTGATTCGAACCCCCGGAGAACGTTCCGGAAGAGGGACTTGAGGTTGGTATTACGCTCAAAGCTCTCCTTGCACAACTCAGAGTTGCTCCCGCAACATTCTTTCATTATATATACCCTCACAAGAGCAAAAAGAAATGAAACTGTGAACAACATATATCTAAGCCACCAAACATGCGAGCCCCCGTAGTGTGACCATTCGATGCTAAAAATTGATGTTACTCCCCATGAGAAATGGCTTTTACCTTTCCGTAAAAATTGCCTGAGGTGGCTGCTAAAGCGAGAAAAAAAATAACGAAAAGGCGCTATTTAACGCACCTGCGTTTCCTTAAGCTTGTTCGTCTACATAACCCACAGGACATCCTCCCCTCTTTCGCCTTCGTTAGCATGTTTTTTTTTTTGTGTGTGTACTTAGCCCCCCTCTTTATGACTTTTTGGTTCACTACTATACTGCACGTACATACATGAGCAGCATTTGCCCTGTGGCTCACATGGAAAAAAGAGACTGAAAATGGTGGGGCAGTACAAGCGCCAACGACGATCACCGTCCTGTTTAATGAGCTGCGTATCTGCACTCGGCAAGCAGGGTCGCGACAAAAAGCCGTTTTTTTTAAACGATAGCCATCGTCGTGGACGTCACTCGCTTCTTTTGCTGAAACGAGCAGGGCAACGGATCACCTAGCAAGGAGGCAGGCCTGGTGATTATCGACCCCGCATGTTCGGACACGCCGGCCGGTCGGAAGACGAATGGCTTCTGTTGAAAAGTTTGTTCTTTTCATTTTCCCCCGGCTAGCCACACTCATTATCGACATCGCCCCACGTCATCTCCTTCCATCTCACCTTCCCACAATACAGAGCGCCGAAGCTCAGAAACATCGCTGCAACAATGGCTTTCTTTGCAATGCTCTTTCTTCTCACGAGATCATCAAACGTGGTGGACGCGGGTGAGGAGGAAGGAAGATGGCTCAACGTCTGGTAGAGCACTTACACGTCGTGGAGCAAGCGCGAGCACGCTCACGACGTATACAGCTACAGCTGAGGCGTCTCTTCTGCAGGGGGTCCTCGCCCGCTGCCTTTTCTTGCCACGAGCCTCTACTTGCTGCGAACGGCTTTTAGTCATCGGTCTTCAGTATATAGTACTCTCTCGGCTGAGCCCCGTACGCCGCCGCAGGCGTCAGTAGATTGAACACATTGTAACAGACCTTTACCGGCGGAAGAAGAGCGCGCGTTCTTTCCCAAATGGGCGGCTTCTGTGCTTGAGGCATGGTAGCCTGTTAGTGTGTACCAGCGGCGTAGACTAAACGACGTCGTCGGTTGCTCGTTCGCTGCCTTCTCGCCGTGCGCATCCACTCTGGAACGGCTGCTCGATCTCCCCCCCCCCCTCCTTTGAGGTAGATTGAAGCGGCTACGGGAAGAAGCGTGTCCCCCTTGTTCGCCCGCCACATGAGACGAGGGGGAAGGAACTCGAATACTGGAGGCACTAATGGCCGCTCTAATTTGAACAAACCTCCCGTAGCTCAAGACCTGGCATGGGTGGGGTTGGGACCGGCGTATAGGTAAGGGGATTCCCGTTTGGCTGCTCCGCTCTCGCTCACACCCCCTGCTGTGGTTCTTGGGGGGGAGTTTTTACTAGTGGTCCCACGCATCGAGATAAGGAGGGAAAGGGACGAGCGAACCACTCCCTGAAACGTAGCCCGAAACGCTACCGAGAACGGGCCACGGACCTTCCGCAGCGGTGGCCGCAGTGTCCTCTGCTGGCGCCACGCGCTTCTTTCGGGTACGTTTGTGGAGCACAAACACACGAAGAACAGCCAAAAAGAAATGTATTTGGCCACGGGTCTGACTGTCGGGCGCGCCTATATATCTTTGAAGTGCGTCGCCGCCGCGCACACCATGTGTATACGACCTTGGCGGGAAGCCTTTGGTTTCCCGCGCACGCGTTGGCTAGCGGGAGGCAAAACACCGGGCTCTTCAGGCGTGGTGCGGAAAGGGTCTCGAAAAGGGCGTTTCTCATGGTCTCACCACTGCTGCTGGGCTTTTGTGCGGCGGCCATGGGCAACCGGACACGCGCTTTATGCCGAGAGCCGTAATGTTTCTTTACTATATTTCCTTCATTCGCCGAAGCGTGTTGAATTCAACGTGTAGGAGAGAATGGAGAAAGTGTCCGATGTTTCGCGGCTCGCTCGGCCACCGGCTGAAAGGTGGTGAGCTGCCGCTGAAAACGCGCGCGCGCCTGTCTTGCGAATGTGGGTCAGTCACGTGCCCGTGCAGGGTATTTGAAAGCGCGCCTACTACGCGTCATCTTTCTCACGCTGTTGTTACCTCCGTTGGAAAGCCACGGCGCGTGCTCTCCGCGCGCAGATTTTGGCGCGCTTCCCTCCCTCTTCTTTCGAGGGACCGCACTGGCCGATACCTTTCTCAGCGCCTTTCTTTATTGCGAACTTATTGCCACTGTGCGCTCGTACGGAGCTCTCTCCCGCCAGGCAGCGGTGGAACCTGTCTTTCTGCGCTTAATGAAAGCTTGACACAAATATCGCCCGCCGAACTCTTTGGATTGCATCAGTTCTCTTGATGTTGCTGCGTTCTTGCTTTTGCGCTAACAATAGTTTCTTCGAAGAATAAGACTGTGTACGCCCTTGAAGAAGTTTCCCGTAATTCAGCGCTGCGTTATTTTTAGCGCAAGTAGATATCTTTAGCACAAGTAGGTGAGGGCGGAAAAGGAATGGCACAGCCCACTAATGGCGTGGCAAGAGCGAAACTGTTTTGTGTACTGGAGCATAGAATACTTCATTCATCATTCTCGTCATAAGGTACGAGTCTACCAGACCTTGGCATCGAAAGAAACGCAAGGGTGACTTAAAAACATAAGGAATGTTGATAAGAAAAATGAATGATGATAAGAAATATAACGCAACTCCGTCGCAGGCACGGTATGATCTAGGATTTTTGTAGGCTTTTGTTTAGCCTTGTTCGACAAGTAGAAGTTCACTGCGTCAGTACTGTGGCTTGAACTTTCGCCTTAGCGACGAACGCATAATAATGACGCTCAATTTACGCGCGAATTTTCACCCTGCTGATCCGTGATGATCCGTGGGAGGCAGTTGCAAAGAAAGAAAAAGGGAGGAAAGAGAGCAAGACGCCTCGGCTCACTGCGAGCGTGACAGCTGTTCTCGATGCGCCACAGCGATCGCCGTCGGATCGCAAGAAAGACGCAGCACCGCCTTGCTCAATCTCGATGTACGCGCACCCAACGACGTATTACGCTTCGAGGTCCCACGGGAGACGGGGTATCGAGCCACGCACGCTGCGGTCTGGACTGATGCTGATTTACAGCTGGTACTTCGGAGCGCGCTCTTATAGTTACGAAACGCACGCGTGACGCGAATCGTGCGCGCTTCGCTCAAGCCTCCGGATGGGAAATAAACAAAAAAAGAAAGTACGAAGTGGTGAGCGCGCTCGAACCACACGTCGTGCGTCACTCGCTGTGGCATAGGTGCGGCCACCGGAGAGTCCCCGGAGGCGTGTGTAAACGCGTGAAACGCGGGTGGTCGCGTATGTTGCGCGGCGACAAGATCTGATCATCGACCTCTCCGCCATTGCCCCATTCAAGCGTGCACACCGGCGAACCCGACCCCTCGAGGAGAGAAAAGCCAAGGTTACGAGACTCGTTTCAGGAACTGCTTGCTCTATCGCGCGTAGTGAGAGAACGGAGCTGCTTGGGATGCTCGGAGTCTCAGAGGCATTTCTTTTCTCTACGCCTCTCCTCTTTGACGGGACGCCGCCCCTCCATTTTTTTTTTTTTTTAGAGCACTATGGTTTCTCGACACGACCCCAGAAGTGGGATTCTCCCGTGCTTCGGTTTAGTCGTCCGCCACGTAAGAGACGGGGTCGACAGGTTACGCGAGCTCGGCATACTGATCGTGACTCAAGCATCGCGACCCCTCACTCGTTGGCTTCTGGGTTCACGACCTTGCCTCGCTCTTCCCGTATCACCCTTTGACCTCTGACGGCGCGTTTGTCGCGTCGCGGTCGTCGTACGCTAGAGCATGATATATATGCGACTCGGCGCCCATGTGTGCTTTCGCCGCTTTACTATACAATATTGTCTGCCCCACCCTCCCACCCGGAGGCGACATATTGCGTAATGCATTGACCCCGTTCCTTGTGTTATGTTAGGGCTGGGCCCCCCTTTCTTACCCTTTCGTTCGGTCGATCCTTGGGGACTGCGCACACATTCGGGACTACGCATGGTTCTGCATGCTTCTGCGCATAAATATGGGTGGAGTTCTAGCGAAGATTTCAGTTCAAACCAGTGAAAGAACTGAGGTGGGCCTTTCTTGACGGCTCCGAAGTTCTTTGAGCAGAGTTCAATGATTTGCCATGGAGTATTAGGGCCATGAATGTGTTTGTTTTTGTCGCTTGGTTATTGTTTCGTCTTGTGGGCATGCTGCTCTGTCTTGCTCTGTCGCTTTCATTCAATCACTCGATCCCTCTTCTATTATATCGAAGAGTAATACATCGAACGACAACCCTGCCACGTTATGCGCTATCGATCACTCTACCTATCACCTCGAGAAAGTCTTGCTGTCACTTTAGCATCCTAGGGTGAATTTCAATGATGTTTGCTCACCCACACCTTTGTTTTCTTCTTCGTGCAGAACCCTCGCAACGCCAAATTGGAAAAAGCTGACATCTTGGAAATGACCGTGCGACATCTCCAGGGCATCCACCAGGGTCACCATCTGCCCCGTAAGTTGTCCTTCGTCTTGGAGCTCTAAAATGTTTCATACGTCGAAACTCAGTTCTCTTCCCATTTAAGCCCATAGTATGGAATCTGGAGCAAAAAAAACATATTAAAAAAAGTAGCTGTGGAACAGGTATTGATTTTTGCTTGCTTGAGCCCCGAAAGGGGCTCTACCACAACATTAAGTGCTGTCGTTACAAAGCCTTTGTAAGACGCGAGCTTTGACAGATGCAAGATCAATATAAGTAATATACATAAGAAATAAAGCTAATCTGCAGAATTATTTAACAAAGTTCCGGTATCTATGAGACGTTTGTATATTCGCATAATGCCTCACTTCAGGAGTCCTCGCTTGTGAATGTTTCATATGAGTAACATCATATTGATAACAACGAGCGGCATCTTCAGGGCAATTTTTATTCACATTTTTTATGCATGTACAGTAAGCGTAAACTTCCCTGTTGTTCACTCTCCTTTGCCCGTGTCTTTTTCGCGCAACCCAAATATGTGTTCAACTATGCTCCAACTAACCCAAACTAAAGCTTTACTGCGAATGATATACGAACTGTCGTAGAGCTCTGTCCATGGCCTCTGCCTCCGAGCTAGGCACTCCCACGGTGACAGAAGATTTTGCCGTAGTGACGTCTTTCTGCATTCTTGTGGTATTATAAGAGCTGAAAAATGGGCTTCGCGTAACAAATAAAACTATTTGTTATCGTGCTGTTAACACCACTCATTGCTACGTTCCAGAAAATTATGTAAGCGCTATTGAAAGAAATGTTTGGGGTTACGTTTATGAAGTCATGAGGTCGACTTATTATCATTTATAAACGTTATAAAAGAAGTGCTTCAAGTGACATTTATGGTGTCGACTTATTATTATTGATTCAAGTACTAGGCAAATATTGATTGGTCCTATTTTGTGTTCTCTCTTATCTCCACAGCACCACATGCCATGGAAGTGCGGTTCCAAGAAGGATTTGCCGAGTGCGCCCGCGAGGTGTCGCGGTTCGTGTGCAACTCGGACGTAGACGACTCCCTCCGTTCCCGGCTTCTGGGACACCTGGCTTCCTGTCTGGCTTCCCTGCATTCCGAGATTCAGCCCTCGGACGCCATGGACGCCGAAGAGGGCGGCGCCACCAGGGCCATCTCGCACGCTTTGTCAACGACATCCCCGGCGAACGCTACCTCTCACGGTGACGTGTCCGCCATGGCTGCTAGTCGCGTCATCGTCAAGCAAGAAGTGCCGGACAGCGATGCCACTTCCGCCTCTAATTACGCTGTTGCCAGTCACCACCATCACCCTTGCTTCGCAAACGGTGATCTGCACGGTCTGTCCGTGTCCAGCCCTCTCAACCTGGCCACCGGCAGTCGCTCCTCGGCTTGTTCCACCTCTTCTTCCTCCGGCGTCAGTGCACCGGCTAGCCCCTTTAGTGACTCCGAGTCGACCACGTCGGCCGCCAGCGACGACAACTACGTGGCCGAGCTGGAGCAGCACACGTTCGGCGTCATACGCCGGGCCCCGGCAGCGATGTTCGGAGACCCCGTCTGGAGGCCCTGGTAGCGACCGTTGATGGACTTGTCCAGCACTCGGCGCGCTGTGCCAAATACATTACAATGTCGCGTGCCTGTTACGCTTTGACCTCATTCGGTGCATCTGGTCAGTTCAGTGTTTGCCCACTGATAATGCATTACCGCTACTGATATGGACGAGATGGGTCATGATTCCTTGCGCGACCTATCTGAAATGTTTGGTGTGTACTTTCGATGCTGCTGCAGGCTTGTTATATCTGTGCCCAAGATGTAACGAGTCCAGTAAACACCGATCGAGATCCCTTTGTATGGAGCCTTAAATTATTGCTCAATGAAATTTTGAGAATGCTATCTTCAGACATCTTTACTGGAGTTGCTTAGTTTAAAAAACAAATATTGCAATTCGCCCTGTTTTCCAACATGAAGTCGGACGGAGTTTTCGTATACGGTACTTGGAGAACGACGTGAACTTGCATTGTCATGCTCGATGGTTCTGAACAGTTGTTAAGTATAGGGATGGAAAAGCTGACCTGGTGTTTTCGAGAGCTGTCACCCTCCGAGCGCACTTGTATCAAGCTTTACCTACACGAATATAGAAGAGGGGTCGATTTTGACTAAGCACTTCTCTGCTCGCTGGCAGTAGGCAGGACAAAAGCACCTAACATGTAGTGATTAGCATAGTAGTGCCGAATTTTGACGGGACCAAAGATTTTCACATAAGTGTGGCTAACTTTTAAATCGCTAATACCACTTGCATTGGCCCTGTAACCAAGAAAACGGAGAGTAAAAGATTTGGTTATATTTAATATATATTAGCAAAATTAGAAACTACGTCTGAATATTTTCTTATCAACAACTGAAGCTCTGCCTTTTCAAGTCTAAACTTTATCTTATATTCTGAACATTCTTGCTTGGACTTCGTCAAAATCTATGTGGACGATTGCAGCACAATTTTTCTTGCTACATTCCTTAACGACGGTGCAATGTCGCTGTTCCGTCCTGTTTCTCGGAAACATTTTCCGCTGTCGCCGTATTAGCGTCTCTTATCTTGTTCTTAAAAAAAAACGTTCACTCTACAAGGCCCAATATAAATTGCATACTCCATTGTTATCTAGTTGCTTCGTATGCAATAAGCCAAGTAGTACATCTGATCATTATGTATTCCATATTGAATTTATGCTCAGTTGACATAATTTATTGCTTTCCGATAGGCTTTGTGCTTTCTTGAGCGCCAAAATGTGCAGCTGGAGAAATGGACCAGTTCATTGTTCTTAATAGTGCATACGTCAGACACTCCTCATCAATTACTTGCCCAGAGTAAAGAATGCACTTTGTATAGCTTTGGCAAAGACTCACTGGAACTCTGGTAACTCAAAACCCACAGTTTTTCGAGTGATGAAGTGAACGGATATCATTCCATGGAACACTGCTGTCATTGGCAAGTAAAAAAAAAAGTACGAACAAGGGATCTCGTTATGTGCCGCCTTGAATGCATACATAGTTTTTTTTTTCTGTTACCCAGTACTGTTTGCACCAATTCCCAGCATGCATTTCCACACAACCTCGAGCTATTTCTCAGTTCAGTCTTGCACACGTGTTGTACCTGCAGTTGCAAGTGGACGCAACACTCCGTATGTTATGTGGTCCGCTACGTACAGGCACATGATGGACAACTTCTTTTTTGGGCAGCCATGACACCCGTCCACAAACTGGAGCAAATGTTTGTATCATATGTACAGCTTGTTTGAAATGCTCGCACCAAACTTAATTTTATATGAAGGTTGTACATAAGTTACTTTTGAAGTGTAGAGTTCCTATAGTACCGTTGTGTGCGTTAGTGTGTTTGTTAAGTATTTGTTAAGTTATAAAAAGTTGATCGCGCCTCATGTTTCATTACGCATTCCTGAAAAGAAGTGCCTTTTCACCAATCGTCATATACCTTGTGTCACAACAAAAATGCGCACAAAAAAAAGTTCACGTGTTGAATAAACGTCAAGTGTTTCTGCACAAGAAAATTGGAATGTTGTGGTGTTGTGTGTTACTCGATATATTTTTTTTGTGAAAAGACAGTATTACGCCTATTTGGTTTGAAAGAGAGGAACATGATTGTTCCATGTGCAACAATCTCGAATTCTTTAATTAAAGTCGACAAATATGACAGCCACACGGTGCATCCGTCTACAAGTTGACAATAAAGTCTACTATGTGACCACGAAAATAAAAAATCCGGTAAGATTTTCTTACTCATACGTAATCATCGCCAGCACATACGCAAAGTGCAACTTGACATTATGGCAAGACAATAAATACAGCAGAGCCCGTATTGATAGAATCATCTTACCCTAGAATTTCTCCTACATAACGTTTCAGCCACTCGTGATTCCAGACATATCAGTGGCGAGGCTCACTGAGCAATGTGAAGTAGCATTTAGGAACAACTGAAAGGGTTGGAAACTCGATTCTAGATTTATTTACAGAAAGAGGGAGATCGGCCAAAATCTATGAAGTCTAATCAGCCACATAGCACTGAGAAGGGGAAAAGTGAGTGAAATATTAATGCAGAGCGTAGCAAGAAAAATATCGCAAGCCGAGGTGAAAGGTAAGACTGTAAGTAATAGGAAAGCTAGAATTTACCTAAACTTTACCGGCGTAAAGGCAAACGTAGCCGCTGCGTCCCATTTAAATTTTCCGCATTTCCATGAAATTCTGCAGTCTGGCAAAACCCTATCTATCCAAAAAAAGAATATGTGCCTCCTTATTTCTTTAGTAAAGGATCTAGTCAATCAATACATTCTATCACAGTGAGCATGCCACGGGATCATTGAGTAGATGTCGACAAAACGGACAAGAAGAAGAAAACACATTTGCAAACAATATAATATTAAATTCGTAAGAAGTTTCGAAAAACTTTAACAAATACACACGTAGACTTTCAGTTACTTATACACATTTTGGCAATATGGTTATTACATTGCAGAATTCAAAGCTAACAAGTCAGCGTGCGCGATACCTGAACTGCCCGGGTTCTCGCGTATAGCAGTGGAAGTCTCTCTGGGCAGGCTATGCCATATCGACCCTATATTCCACACCGCCTACACCATGTTGGCACAAAATTAACGTTTATTGCAACAGTATTGGCAACTATGTATGAATTAAGGGGTGTCGTCAACAATTTCTGCTGTGAGCTTCATATGAACTATGCAAGGCATTAACTATACGCAAATGACTGCACATGAGGAAACTTTGTACCTATAGATTTGCGGTGGTGCCACTGCTGAACTACGACCGCGGATCCTTTCATTGTAGTATGGTGGCGTATGCCGGGCAGATTGAGGGATCGGGTGCGTTTATCTTGGCAATCGTGATAAAGTTCTCGCTATATCATTTCGAAATATTTTCCTGTACTTATAATAAGGAAGGGTCAAAATTCAAGAACGAGAATATGTTGCCTCTCTCTCTCTTCTTGTTTTTTTTCTTTGTTTTCTTTTTTTTTCAGGTAAGCACGAATCTCTGTTGAAACCAGGTGGGGCAGCCACAATGTTAGATGCATTCCACTTTTATATAAAGTCCTGTCTCTTCAAAGAGACAGAAGTATTGATAGGCCACTTGTTATTGGGGAGGTCTTTCGAGAAGAACATTCATTCATTTATTTTGTACCTATATAGGTTTGAATAACAATATGTAGGGTCTCACGTCCAAAAACCACGATATCATTATGAGAGATGCCGTAGTGAAGGGCTTCGGAAATTTTGACCATCTGGTGTTCTTTAACGTGCAGTGACATCGCAGACGACACGGGCCTCTACTATTTCACCTCCATCGAAATCCGACCGCCACGGCCGGAATCAAACCCATGACCTTCGAGTCAGTAGCCGATCCCCTATTGCCACTGATCAACCTAGGCGGAACAATATACAATTTCGGTAGGACGTAAGAATAGATTGAATGTCTCCTGTGAGGTTGCATGAAGTTCTGTTGGTTATAGCACACCCCGAAACACATAATTTTCCTGGCATATATGTAAACCCTGTTCTTTTATTTCAATGTAGGAATTATGACTCCTTCCCATACGAAGCGCTAAGCATGGTGCATGTTGTAAACTACTAAGCGACCAAAATTGAGCACGCTGGCCTGACTAACCTTTTGTAAAATTACCTAAGACTGTTTTGAGAACTCTACCTCTAAAGCAACATCAGATGCTTCGTTAGATGTTCAACATCATTGCGGCTATGATTCCAGTGTGGCTTATCGCATTTAATAGTAATTATTTGAAACAAAGTCCGACTGCCAGATATTCTGGCGCGTATATTGCCTGGATCGATCAGACTTCCAGGTTCGTGAGTTAAATATAAGTTTTTGATAAATGTGCTCCAGCCCCTAAAGCTTTGCTTGTTAAAATTCTAGGGAAAGAAGCAACAAGCGATATCTTTCTCTGCGAAGAAACGATTGCCCACTTTTTTTAATAGAGTCTGCTTTTGAGTGCTTCAAGAGAATACCTTTCGAATAATTTGGGTGCACCTGATACTGGAAAGTCAAAGCTGAAAATGCTTTTTTTCTATAATACAAGGTTTGAAATATACAGAAACTTACTGAAAACCCCTTTTAGGATCAGACACTCAACATATGTTAATATAAGCCCATGGACGTAAACGTTAGATACTTCTTTTCCCCCCGTGTGTGTAGCGGGACGTAACAAGCTGTTTGAAGAGCAACTATGTTGTCAAAATGAGGAAATATTACCGTCTACGTTGTAAACCCCCTGTTGTAACGCCTAGAAGCAATGCGAGGTCATTCTTGAATCAAGAAGGAAAATAGCAAGAAAATTGTCTTTCAGTCGGAAGAAAGAGTCGTTGGGCACTGGCATAGCCTGTCTTCAGTGCAGATGTTGAGAGCACTGCACTTTTTTGAGGACGACTGGGCTTAGTGATAGACTTTAATTGGAACCGTAATTTACTTTTTTGTTCATGTTTCCTTTCGTTAGTTTTCTCAGACTCTCTCCTATTCACTTTTATTCCTCTTTCTCCTATGGCAGGTGAGCCAGCAGGTCTAAGAACTTGCTAACCCCTTCGTCTTGCAGCATATTCCTTCATTTCTTTATTCCTTCTTTCCTTCCATCACTGCTAAACGGAGAACAGAAAAAAGCACCAAACTCGAGGTATCACTGGGAATTAAGAGCTTTCGTTTAGATTGCGAAATCTGTTGCGAACTATATATATGTGTGGCATCGGCTGCCAGTAATCACACAACAGTGTAATGACGTCCAGCTAGCTCTAACCCAAACCTTCGACGAGCACTTTCCAATATTGGTGTAGTGTGTTCCACATTCGCTCTTTACCCTTCGTGTACAGGTCCTTTACCCATCGACACATTTTTGATGCCGTGATCCTATCTAAGAGAGTTACTTCATATTAACTGCAAGGTAAGTGATCAAAATTTACAGGCTTCATTTTCGAAGATTTGCATTTAATGCGTGCAACTTCCTTTGCCGGGAACAGGAGGGGTGTAAATTTCCTCCCGATGTAATTGCTCTGAGAAACTCCCCATTTCAGCCACACAGGTGGCACAAAAAATCAGATGCCCAACTCTGCAGCTGCTTGAGGAAAGTGCATGCCCGTCCGTATCCATACCTTACCGATGAAGAGGAGGGTCAGTTCAAAAAGAAACTGACTGGAGCACCCCGCATTCCTCGCGCCTTATTCGATGGCTCTTTCGCGTTTAGCATGACTATGGCGGCCTTTCCCGAGTTCTCCCGGAGAAGTTGCTACTGATTGGGTGTCGCCCGCTGTCCAGCCAACCGTTCATCCGTGATACTGTCGTAAATGCATACAGATTCTGCTGGGCGGTGTGTACACTGAACTGTATACTCACGCATTGATTCGCACTCCGTAGATCTGCCCCCGACGCATACACGCGCACACAAGAAAGTGGGTGGGAACAGGAGGCGAGCTGCGTAGCGAGCCACCTTCATCTTTCTTTCATGCACGCGTACAAACAGAATGAAAAGGAGCGCTCGAGGGGCAGTAATTTGTTCCTTCTACTGGTACAGTACGACGCATTACAGTCGCTTTCCTTCGCGACCATCAATGCCTTCTTTCTTTCTTTCTTTCTTTCTTTCTTTCTTTCTTTCTTTCTTTCTTTCTTTCTTTCTTTCTTTCTTTCTTTCTTTCTTTCTTTCTTTCTTTCTTTCTTTCTTTCTCTCTTTCTTTTTTTCTTTCTTTCTTTCTTTCTTTCTTTCTTTCTTTCTTTCTTTCTTTCTTTCTTTAGTCCTCGCGTGCTACTTGCCGCCACCTTTGAATTGACGAAATGGAGGCAAACACAACCAGACACTCGCAGGTGCCGAAGAGTCCTGGCTCGCTTCCACTTTAAGCGCGCACCTTTTCACTTCGGCCGCTAGCATGCACCCTGCAGAGCTCACGCCAGCTTCTTTCCATCTTCCCCTGGCCGGCCGGCTTTGGACTCCCGGTGCGTTTTGACGGGCCAGCAGAGAGCCACGTGGTGTTTTGTCACTCGAGGTCCGCTCCTTTTCGTTTTCGTTTAGTTCGCTCACATTTTCGCACAAGCACCGCTCAACGATGCCTTCACCGCAGCACAAGGGAGAAAGTGCCGCCGTCAGCGAAAGTCCGCATCGCGACGGACTCGGCTCTCTGCATATGTATGATTAGGGCACGTAGTGCGGCTGCGTCGTAGCACAATGACGATGGAATGGACGTACGACGATTGCTTCCGGAAAGTGCTATCATTTGTTTCTGCATTTTATGAATTACAGAGATGCACTGCTGCGATTTCAGTTGTTTGAATAATTCTTCAGACAGGCTCCCCGCGGCCCCTGCTAAAAAAACGTATTATGGTGTACCAGGTTCACCTGGAAGCGTGTTTTGATCCATAAATTTTAGACATCATATCACGATGATGCGATACCTGTGAAGAAGCTTCAATGCCCAAAAGGTAGTCATTTATGTAACCTTTATAATTTACCAAATGATAGCATAAGTTACGTGTACTGAAGTGTTTCAGCAGGTATTTAACGTGCGCACGAGAAGAAAAAAACAGAGGTAGGACAAGGCTGGTGCTCTTTCTGTGCTCGCGTTCGAAACTTGCTGGAACTCTTCTCTGCACATCTTTTATCAACTGGCCCAGAAAACCGCACTGCTAAAGAGCATAATTTACGAAAGGTCTAATAGTTAGAAAGGCCTGTCTATCACGGCTTTATGGTTTTACGAACGGCCTGTTGCTCAACGTCTTACAGTTTGTTTCTCTGCGATCTGTTGCGCCTTAAACAGCCCCCTAGCATAAAGTTCAGCAAACGGAACCCATTACGCTGTTAGGGTTGCGATACTGCAAGGTTTGACACTGACAAAAAAAAAACGAGAAACAGCACAAGCTTTCCGCATCACCCCGTCCTTGTCTAGCCCGTATCTTACCCTGAAACGTATCACAAGCATGAAAACGTAGCAAATAGCCCCTACAGCCACCTTATAAGCATTTCACTGTTGCGGGAGTTAACGTGAGATAGACTGCCACTCTACGCTAGTAAACACATCCGCCACTTTTCCGCTGAGTTTTCTTTTTCACTCTCCCGTATAACCAAGGCACCCAACTGTATCACCCGCCAGAGGATTATCCCCGTCAAAGCTGCGCCGTGCCGTGATCTGCTCGTCATGCCATTGTCCGGGTGAAGAGCTGCGTAAAGCGAAGCTGGCGTCTTTGGGCCACAGGTTAGGACGCCGCACCCAATCTAGTCTTCAGCGGTGAAGACCGACCAACCGCAGCTTTGCCCACAGCGGACTGCCCCACATTATTGTCGGTCAAAACGAGAATCTTTCTGCGACTGTTCCTTCAAGTCACCGGATGGCCTGGATTCAGCACGGAAATTGAAAGCTGTTTGCACCGCTTTCGTCTATATACCTACGGGAAACTGTTTCCCGGAGATCAAACCCTCCCTGCCATCACTCACAACTGTGTGTTGGGCAGTCGAGCCCTGTCTGTCCAGGTGGGAGCGACCGGACCTAATCAACGGCGACGTAGGGAAGTCAGACGGGAGTGTATCGAGGGTCGCTTTCGCGCCCTCTCTCACCTCGCTGATCCTCTGCAATCGATCCTCAAAGAAAACGAAAAAAAATGAAACGCGTAAACAAACTCTAGGCGAGAAGTGAAGTACTACTTGTATAGTATACAAGTTGCTTCAAAATTGCTCTCGCGAGGCCTGCTCTAAAACGTACAGCTGCACGTGTGCGTCTCCTCCGCGCGGGGCTATCCCATTCGAGCAGCAACATTGTTACCTGAATGAACCATGGGTCAGTCTTGATATCTTATAAGCATCTTGACAGAGGCTATACCGAGGAAGGTAAAAGTCGCAGACGGAAATGCTCTAAATTGACCTGGTTCCCCTGATTTGTAGGAAATGCAAAGGAAGTCTTCCCTCACCTTGAGAGTTGACGCAGGAGCTTATGTGGATCCGGTATTTCTCGTGATAAGAAGAAGAAAAGAAGGAAAACGAGAAGTGGAAATAGTACCACAAATCTAGTTCTGCAATTTCCCTTTGTCGCGACAACTGGAAGAACAGATGAAAAGAAGAAAAATTAACATAAATTTGCCTAACCTTTTTTCTGTGGAATCTTCAACAATAAGTTTTATAAAGCGCATTCTCGGAGCCTTTATGCAACTGTTATGACACACAGCCTTGGTCACATTTACTCCTCCACGTTCCCTCACCCGTGGAGGCCATTGCTTGCCCAGCTCGGCGAGTAAGAACTGACGCCTCGCCATGAGCTACCTCATTGGGGCTGATTGCGGAAATGCCTGGAGGCATATCCGCTGAGTACCACAGCATGTGCCCGTCGTTACGCTCCAAATCGGAGAATTTCGCTTCGTTGACTGCCATGTTGTGCAACGCCTCAGAAGAGATCCTACAACTATCATAGTTTCTAATAGCCGCCTGAGCATTCGTTGAGATCAACGATACTGCAATAACTACCTTCGCTGCTTTCTCGGAATGTTTGGTATTGAGTGACATGCTTGCGAGGAGTTATTGGGAGTGGTCTATGACTACTGCCACATAGCCAGGGCTAGGCAGCATCAAATATACAGGGCCACCCCCTCTTGTAGCGAACACGGCACAGCCGGGCCGCATTGCGCGAGGCCACGCTATGCCTCCTTATATACTTCGCGTTCGCGTAATAAATATCTCTTCGAAATCAGCGCCCGTGTTGTGTAGTCTTCTGTCCCGTTTCTGCCTTGTTTGTAATAACGTTTCATGCGCAACAACAAACGCGCCAAGCCACCGTTCTGCAACTCTCACTGGATTAGATTATTGTGCAACTGCTATGTCGCATAATACGTTCTTATATCTGCTGAAAGGCATGGCATGGTCTTGCCCGTGTGTCGTCAAATATGCCCCGGTACGTGATACTCACTGTAAGCAAAAATTAGCTGAGATGGGAGTTTCTCCAGCATATTAGCCCACAAACTCCCCTGCCCCAATTATGTACTCCCTGGTAGAGAGTGAACTTGGCACATGTCGTAAAACGCCCCCTGCTCAATTACGGAGTTTATAAGCGACATGATCTTGTTAAACTCCCCACGGAGTTTCAGGTCACGTGTTTACAAGCTTCCTATAAAAGTGTTAAAAACCCTTCTTGATCATGACGTGTGTGTGTGTGCGTGTGTGTGTGTGTGTGTGTGTGTGTGTGTGTGTGTGTGTGTGTGTGTGTGTGTGTGTGTGTGTGTGTGTGTGTGTGTGTGTGTGTGTGTGTGTGTGTGTGTGTACGCACGCACATCTGCACTTCGGTGTGGAACACTAGTGCTTTGTGTGGCGGACTGTGTATCTGTCGACAGGCATCAAAAGTATCAGTGCAGTGAAGATTTGCAATGGCCGGATGGTGTTTAGTGTGAACGTTTTAAGGTATTTCGCACCGTTGAGCCACGCTGGACATCGGTCTGAATCCTCAACGAAACGCGGCGAACGCCTTCTTCTAAGGGCAGAGTTACCAAAAATTTCGAATAATAATTTAATGTTCACAAAAGTAAGCTGTTACGATCGTCAGCGATTGCTCCTGGAGTCGCACGGTCTAAAACTTCGAAGCGGTCCGAAGTAGGCTTCGCTTGACCACGGCAGGCTGGCCGGCAACGGGCGTGGGTGTTGCGCCAGCGACGCGCTCACCCACGGCTCTGCCAACGGGGGCTTCTCGGGGTGTCACCGGCATTTCACCGGCGGCAACACCTACGCATTAAGAAGGCCTCGCTATGCCGTCGGTATCAAGCTGGCGTCGTAGCGAGCTTGCACTGCGCGCCGGCCATCGTGATGAGATCTGAGAGTTAGCACCGGCCACCAGCGAGGCAAAGAATGTGTTTTACAAAAAAATAAGGGCTGCTAGAATGAATAACAGTCTTCTGCGCCTTGCGACCACAGCTGTCAAATGACTAAGGCGAAGGCAAGCACCAAAAGAGGCGGTGACACACAGAAACGGCGTACAGCACGCATGCCCATGCAATGCATACGACCAACAGGAACCGCGACTGCGAACCATCTCGTTTGTTCAAGTCCACCGCTCCATAGCTTAAACTGCGTGATAGGGGACATCTATTTCTGTGCATGGGAAAAATAACGAGACGAAAAGTGCACGGCAGCGAGCATTTTGTGGTCGCCAGCTGTCATTCGTCGTATAACCATGGCGTACTCCCCAGTGACGCCTATAGCGATTGCACGCGGTAGCGGCGGTGTATCTCGCTTCATCGCTGGAGCTGCTAAATGTTCGTCGTTGAAGCGTTCAAGCAAGGGTGCTCGGGCTTTGTGTACGATTCTGTTCAGTTAACGGATTCACACGCAATACTTTTAACGCAAATTCAGCCCGTATGACAAAGCACCAACTTAGAAATAACTTTTGCTACACTTGAGGAAGTACTAAATATTAGGCCTGTTTAGGATAAAAGGCATGTGTGTCGAAGTAGTTATATTAGGCCACCGCAAATGCATGCCTACGCAATGCATGTTTATTGCTCAATTATTTGTAAAACGAGGGGTTCCCTAGAGCTTCATGGGAGTTCAGAGTATGGTGCCTATATATACCCTGCAACTGAAACGTGATTGTGTGCAGCGCAAACTGGTAGGTGTTCTGTGTGCAGCGCGAACGGCAAGCTATGGTGAGTGTGAGTGTTGTAATATTACGTGAACGTTGTCTGCACGTTTGTACACTGAGATCAATATTGTGTGCTTTGAAGTTAATTAAAATAAAGATACGATTGCGCATGGTACGGCTACAGACGTGGTTTTTTCAATGCGAAGCATTTCTTAGCGAACTTCGGTGACTTTGAATCTATCTATCTA
Organism: Rhipicephalus microplus; assembly: GCF_013339725.1. Lineage (NCBI taxonomy): Eukaryota > Metazoa > Arthropoda > Arachnida > Ixodida > Ixodidae > Rhipicephalus > Rhipicephalus microplus. Next base: position 71,506 of record NW_023612241.1, read on the forward strand.
TCTATCTATCTATCTATCTATCTATCTATCTATCTATCTATCTATCTATCTATCTATCTATCTATCCGCCTATGACTTTTAGCTCTCTTGGCCGTCTCGATAATGGTATCATTACCAAACTTGGCATGGCATAACATGACAGTATGTACAATATATTTGACTATTTATAACATAAAAACTATAACATGTATGTCATAAATGTCATGATTCACTTTTCATAGTCCGGCAGATCTTTCAGTGGTTTAGTTCACATGGCATGTTTCAAAACTGGTATGGCATAGCATGATTGCATGGCGAAAACAAGCGACAGACCCTGACATGAAAATCATGATATGCGCCTCATGTAACAACATGACTACATACCATGCTCATGATGCACTCACGGCCGTTTCTAGCGTCACATGTACCAATCTCGGTATTACGCGACGCGAACGGACGACATAGGTAAATGACACATCCAAACATGATAATCAGGACATGCGTGTCATGTAACAACATGACTATTTGCCACACTGTTAATGCGCTCGCGGCCGTTTAGCTAGCTTCCCATATGCCGAATTTGGTATTACGTCACGCCAATGAACGGCGAAGGTATGTCACTGGTACATACTTGATAATCATAAGATGCGTGTCATGTGAGAACACGGCTACACGCCACAGTCAAGGCGCCAATACATTTCGCCGTGACGCGGTGCGCGTGCTCGCCGGCGTTGCCACGCCAGGCGCCGGTCCTGCCATACTCGCAGGCGCGCGCCGCGCTGCGTTGCTTTGATGCATGCGCGTTTAAGCGCGTCCGGCGTCCCTAGTCACGGAAAGAGGGAGCGCATCGGCGCGAAATTCAGCATGTCGCATTTCGCGCCAGTTGCCGTCGGGCCGCGCCGACGGACGCTGATCGTCCCTGGCGTCAGACTATAAAGTGCTCGTGCTTTGCAAACGTAGCATCGCTGTGCCCCTGCGTGCGCGCGGGTCAACGCTACATTGGAGTATGTCGGGCCCTTCATGATGCGGTCGCGGCCGTTTTGCTAGCTCCACGTATACCAAATTCGGTGCTACGTGACGCCAATGGAGGACGAAATATATGACTCGTGCAAACATGATATCCTGACACGCGTGTCATGTAAGAACATGACAACATACCACGCTCATAGCGTGATCACGGCCATTTCGCTAGCTCCACATATACTAAATTTGGTATCACGTGACGTGACGAAGGTAAATAACACATCCTATCATGATAATCATGATACGGTTGTCATGTACGACATAGTTTACCTCCACATCGTAACGTTGTGCTGATTTTAAAGTGACATATCAACATTTCTCATTCGTGCTTCGCATATCATCTATTTCCACTGTGCGTGGGATCTGCCAATTTTTTTTTCTCAGTAGATGTAAAAATTTACTCTCATATTGACATGAAAAAGTTCCCCGATGGACGTAAATAACTCCCCTAAATCCACCCAAAAACCCCCTCCTGCTGGGAGTAAAGTTTTTACTCCCTCTAGACGGTGTTTATGAAACCCCCATCGGTGCATGCACTAGAGGACAGCCGTTTGCTCCCATTTCGGCTTACTTCTGTGACAGTGTACGCTGGTGGTGGTAAAAAACATTTATTTCAGAAAAAGTCTACCAGAGAGTGCCGACGTGGCCCATCGGCGTGCTGGAGTGGCAAGACCCTATTCCGGGACGCCAGTGGAGCTGGAAGCTGCCCGCGCGCGCTCCACCAAGGAGCGTTGTGCAGCCAAGGTAGAGCAGCCGAGCAGGTGCTCCTCCCAAGCCTCTCTAGTTGGGATAGGAAAGGGGGATGAGAAAGGGACGGGATTAACTGGGCACGATGCTACAACGTGATATGTGTCGGCGAGGACATGACAGGTCGAGCAGGTGCCATTGATTTCCGGCAAAAAGTGCCTGGCGACCGCCGGACTGATAAAGGTGTTCGTCTGCAGGCGGCGTAGCAGTCGTTCGTCCGCTTTCTCCAAACCGCGTGCGGGGTCCGGGTAGAGGCGGCGCGAAGCCCGGTAATAAGCCAAAATTTCGCGAAAGCGCGTCAGGTTGGTATTGCCGGATTCCGTCTCGGGACATGGAGGGGCAACGGCCCGGACAGGAGAAGCGCGGGCAGCGGCATTTGCCGCCTCGTTGCCGGGCAGGCCCGAGTGGCCTGGGGTCCAGACTATACGAATGGGATGAGGGTTTAGCGCCAAGAGGCTGCCTGTAGTAGGCTAGCCGCCAGCGGGGCAATGGAACCCTGAAGGTACTGAGAACAGGCCGAGCGCGAGTCCGTCAGGATGGTGCGTGAAGCAGGGTGAGAGGCGGCCAAAGCTATGGCAACCTCTTCAGCGTGCGTTACTGTGTCTGCTCGAAAGGAGAGGCCATCTACGTGTTTGCCCTCTGTAATCACGGCAGCCGTGAAGTGACCCGAGGGGGAGGGACCCGAGACGTCCACGTAGAAAACACCAGGACGATCGGAGTGTCGCGTATGAAGGGCCGCGGGGCGTGCTAGTCTACGGCCAGGATGGAGGTCGGGGTTCATATTACGGGGTAGAGGTTCCACCCATAGCTTTTGACGCCAGAGCTCTGGTACCGGCTCCAGAGGGTCTTGGTCAGATATCGGGTTAAGGTCAAGTCTGTGTAGAAGACGGCGCCCTGAAGGCGTCTGTGACAGTCGATTGATTTGGTTAACGCGATGAGCTTCGCGCATCTCTGCAAAGGTGTTGTGTACCCCCAAAGCCGTGAATCGGCTGTTGGAAGTTGCAATAGGTAGGTCCAGAGCGCGTTTGTATACTGAACGAAGAAGGACGTCCAGCTGGTGCTCGTGTCAACGACGCAGGCGAAGGTAAGGCAAGGCGTAGAGGACGCGACTGGTCACAAACGCGTGGGCCAATCGGAGGGACTGAGACCCGCGGAGGCCGCCGCGCTTGGTAGACACTCGCCGTATCATGCGGCTCACCTGTTCGCTGGTGCGTCTGAGGCCTGCTATTGTGCCCTTTGGATCCAAGGACGATGTGAGGTGAAGGCCAAGAACCCGAATATTTTGCACTGACGGGACGGGCCCGGACGGAAGAAAATTTGAGGCGGCGGTAGCGGAGAGACTGAAAGAAGAGCCGATTTAGCTGGAGAGCATTCCAGGCCGCATGAACCTGCGTAGGTGTCCACCAGAAGGGCAGCCTTTTGCAGGCGTTCTTCGATTTGCGCTAAGGAGCCGGTGTTGGTCCAGATTGTGATATCGTCCGCATATAGTGCGTGTTGTATTCCCTCGACCTCGCTTAGAAGAGAGGGGAGGTTCATCATCGCCAGGTTAAAAAGCAGAGGAGACAGGACTGCCCCTTGAGGTGTACCCCGCGTGCCTAATAAGTAAGGGCCGTGTTCGGTAGAATTAAGGCGAATGAAGGCGGTGCGATGTGATAGAAAGGCGCGAATGTAGTTGAAAGTCTTCTGCCCGCAGTTTGTAGTAGACAGGTTAGTGAGTATAGTGCTGTGTTTGACGTTGTCGAACGCCCCGCGGAGATCGAGAGCGAGCACGGCTTTATCGTTATGGCGCATAGTAGTCGGCTCTATGATATCGTGTTGAAGCTGGAGCAGGACGTCCTGCGCCGACAGATGTGGGCGAAAGCGAAACATCGTGTCGGCAAAGGTCCTCCTGGCCTCCAAGTAGGCGGAAAGGCGTTCGCGAACCATGGTTTCCATGAGTTTGCCTGCGCAAGACGTAAGTGAGATGGGTCTCAGTGCCTCAATACTAATGGACTTTGCCGATTTCGGAATGAATGTCACGACCGATGTGGTCCATTCCGTTGGAAGCGGAGAACCGTCCCATATCGAATTTATAAGGTGGAGTAGCGAGATGTGTGCTCGGTCGGGAAGATTTGCCAGGAGTGATACTGTGATTCCGTCGCGTCCAGGGGCCGTGCCCCATCGCATTTTCGTGAGTGCAAATCGTAAATCAGAAAGTGTGTATGGGGCGTCGAGGTCGGTGTTCGGGGCGCCGGAATACGTATATGCTGGGCCTGCGGGATCAATTGTGCGGCAGATGTAGCGGTCACAAAGTTCTCGCGCGAGTTCATCCGTAGTGCCCTGAAAGGCATGCAGAACACGGTGGAGCTGGCGTTGCGTTTCTCCCCTGGTGGTGGAGGGATCGAGAAGGCTTCTAAAGAGTCGCCACGCACTCTTAGAGCTCATCTGCTTTGCAGCTTTCGAACAGGTGTCTGCCCAGTTAGCATCGGAAAGTTGTGCGGAGTATGCGGCCGCCTCTGCAGTGAGCGCCTCAATGCGAGCGCGAAGTTTCCGATTAAGTTTGTTGCGTTTCCAGCGCCTTATGAGCCCGCGGCGAGCGTGCCAAAGATGTAGGAGGTGTGGATCGATTGCAGGAGTCAAATTAGAGGTTGCAAGGGTGCGAGTGTTCGCTTGTTTCATATGAAGAGCGTATGATGCCTGCATATTCGGTCGAGGAGAGGCCGGCGGGGAATGGTTGCATTCTGAACCGAGTCCAATCGGTGAGACGGGCTTGGCCCCAGTGTTGGCGCATTTTCTGCCGCGGTGTGAACGAAATGCGGAGTAAAAAGTGATCGCTGCCTAGGATTTCGCCTAAATTCTCCCATGTAGCATCGCGGATGTGACGGGTGAGGGAGAGGTCGGGGCATGTGTCTCGCGTGACCGAGTTGCCGGAACGTGTGGGTTGTGCCGGATCGGTAAGAAGCGTCAGGCTCAGCGAGGAAATGAGCTCCTTGAGCTCTCTGCCCCGGGCCTTCTCGTAGTGGTAACCCCAGTGAGGGCTGGGGGCATTAAAGTCCCCGACAATCACCAGTGGTTGTCGGGCCGCTATACGCAGCGCCCGGTGGAAGAGATGCGCAAACGAAGCCCTTGCAAGGCGAGGGGGACAGTACACGTTTAATATATGTATTGATGGTTGGCCCCTCCGCTGAGACAGCACTGATATCATGCAGTAGTCGTAAGGAATATCCAGATCGAGGTCAATCTGTACCGCCGTGTAAGCTTTATGCACGAGGAGGCATGTGGTGGTGCCACCTACATAGGAGCAGTATCCAGAGAGGGATGGAGCAGGGCCAGATTCTTGGAGCGCCAAGACGGCCGGCTGAGAGCCAAGTGAGCTGAGGAAAAGGGAAAGATGTGAACGCTTTCGCCTGTTCCCGAAGCCTCCAGGGTTCCACTGTATGATCTCGAATTTAGACGCAATGTTTGAACGGGACGTACGATTGGTAGCCATCGTGACTGTCTTATGTTTTATATTTGGTCCTCCATGTCCCGCTCGGATTCCTCAGAGGCAGGGAGGGGCACAGAGGCGGGATTGTCCGACGGCGGGGTGGTGGTAGCCACCTTACGACGACGCCGTGGAGCTGTACCCTCACTGCTCACCGAGCAGGAGCGGGAACGCGATGCCTTGGGTTGAAACTGGGTGATTGCCCAGGCTTGAATAGCCTGGGTAACCTCTACTACTATGCGTTGGACCGAGAAGCTGGTGAGAAGGTGATTAATCGAAGCTTCGACGCGCGTGAGGCGTTCCTCTACGCGCGGGGTGCGCTCTTCGCTAGGGAGAGTTTGGTTAGCGGGCAAGATGACCTGAGGTGCCCCAGGAGCCTCAAGAGCTTCTGGAGTAGATGTGGCACCAGTTCCGAGTGCTGGAGTACAAATGGTTGCTTGAACCGGCGGTTTATTGGGAGTGAGCTTAGCGCCAGGACTAAGCTTGGACGTAGCTGGCGTAGCCGCCTGGACAGAGGAGGCAATACCGGATGGCCTTGCAGTGCACTGTTGTTGGGGTTGAAGTCGCTTATTTAAGAGTTCGAGTTGTTTAGTTAAAAGAGAATTTTGCTTTTGAAGTGCCGCAACTTGCTGGCGAAGGGCCGCAAGTTCGGGAGAAGGAGGATCTACAGAAGGGGGTGAGAGAGGCTTAGAAGCAGCTTTCCCTGCCCAACTGCTCACCTGAGGTACCACCGCTGGTGCTTCGAGCGGTGGGAATGCCTGAGTGTCGGCGTGGAGTGGTGGAGCCGACTGATGCAGGTTGGTGCCGCTGTCTGGCTGTGACGAACATGAGGTGGTCCCTCGAGCAGATGTTGAGGGCTGCTTGCGTTTCCGATATTTTCGATATTTTGCCGTGCAGCCACTGGTCCCAGTCTCATGGGCGCCGTGGCAGAGGAGGCACTTGGGGTGGCAGTCGTGGGCATTGAGACCTGCAGGTGCGGGGGTTCCACATTTGGCACACTGCGTTGGAGCGGGGTGAGGACACCGAGGTGGTCGATGGCCGATGGTACCGCACTTGGTGCAAACCGGGACCGTTTTCTTGTAGGCGCGGATGTACGTCGCCACGCAGTGGTAGAAGAGGAAGCGGGGTAACTTCGTGCCCTCGAAAGTCACCACCGCCGCCGCGGAATCTCCGAGTTTGCGGACCGCAAGGATAGTACCTCGAGGCCAATACAGTTCAGACTTTATCTTTTCCGGGCTTTCAGCAGGGTTTACGTTGATGACGCCCCTGCATGTATCCCTGGTGCCTTGGCGTGGCCTCGAACGGGCAGCTGCTGATCCCCCACTTGCAGCTGGAAGTCCCCGAGGAGTCGCTGTGCCATAGGCAAAATGGTGGTGCTACAGACCAAGATGTTCTGTTCCCAGATTGGCCACACTTGAATTTGCGTGGTAGTCCGGTCGCCGAGGTAGCTGCGGATGGCGTCGCCCGCGCGATCGGCCGGGACAAAGGTGCGTAGCTCGCAAGGAACGCGAGGTTTAATTACTACGATGTAGTCGTCGCGAGAGAGGCGAGGAGTTTGACGCGGACGCCACTTGCGTTGCTTCGCTGGCTGCGAGGACGGAGCAGAGGTAAGCACACCACCGGAGGAACGGCGCGCCGGCGTTCCTTGCAAGGCTGGGGAATGGTGGCCCGCTGTGGCGTCTCGTTGTTGTTGAGACGCAGGCTTCGATTTCGCTTGCTTGCGTTGCCACAGTCTCACCATGTCGTCGAGGTATTCATCTTCTGATGGCATGGTGTTTTCGGAGGATGAAATCTCCATAGACAGCATTTGGCTTGAGGTAGGATCATAGCCCGTGACCACGTTAGCGGCCGCCATCGCCGGGCTGGGAGCCCTTAGCGAGGCGGCGTTGTAGCCGGGAGTGAAGGACGTCCCTCAAGTTGTCAAAACTGGACCCACCTGGACGAAGGTGTTGTCTAGGCGAAGCGGAGAACTTGGCGGTGACGATAAATCCAAGTTTCAGGGGTACCAAGGTGGATGTCCGCAGAAATAGCATAAAATCTACGGAGGCGATGTGGAGTGCGTCCGTCACCATCGAGCGCTCGTAGCGCCCCCTGTACGCTGAAAACGCCAAAGTAACTTGAAAAGTGCTTTGTTCACATGCATGCGTCTTCTTCTGTGCTCTTTTAAAAGCGTTCGGTTGAGTGGCTGTCTGTGAACAGATTCATGAGAGCTACCATCATGGAATTTCATCTGAACAACTCGGCAATATTTCTATGTATTGTTAAACAATTAGTTGTGTAGTCGAACCCTAGTGGAGCTGGGAGCAGTTATCATGCGTGTCAGTCATTTCTAATGTGAAGTTCGTGTGTGTGTGTGTGTGTGTGCGTGTGTGTGCGTGCGTGTGCGTGTGCGTGTGTGTGTGTGTGCGTGTGTGGCGTGGTGTGGTGTGTGTGTGTGTGTGTGTGTGTGTGTGTGTGTGTGTGTGTGTGTGTGTGTGTGTGTGTGTGTGTGTGTGAGATACAATACGACGACCACAGTAAAGGGACACTGACGTGGTTTTGCGTTCGCGAATATATCGCAAATGCGGTATCTGCGACCTTTTACAACATAACTACGAACGGTGTTTTTTTTTCGCGATGTTTGATTAAACAACGTCGCTAAAAGCGAGCAAACTTTGACCGCAAGAACACCCCCGGCGCGCGTGAAGTGCATTAGAAGAGCGGGGGAAAGAAAGACACGCGGGGAATGACGTCAGCTTCGGTATCAAGCTGGGCCGCCGGGGCTAATCAGCCTGTTTGCTTCGGGATTGTGCCTTGGTTCTGCAGCGATCTGCTACCTAGTGAAGCATAAATTCTGCCACATAGGGTGGTTTCTTTCCATTGCACCCTTCTCTTCTTATGAGTACAGATTTTTGCCATACGACACTCACTAGCGGTATTTTTGCGTGGTTGAAGCTGGCTCGCGATGCCGATTTACTGCGTGACATGCTACGCGCCACATGGCTGCTGCACCATTTTCGGTCGCGTTGAGATCGTTTTCTCAAGTTTCACCGGGATCAGAAGATGGCTGCAAAATGAGTCGCTGCGGTGAAAAGAAAACACGTCAAACCGTGCGACAAGGAGTGTGCGGTGCTCCAAGCACTTCCGTGACAGCGACTACGTAGTACGTGCGAGGCCCGGCTATGGTCAAATTATATGTGTCGCGAAACTTGGAAACAAAAGTGTTCAAAACCTTTTGCCAGAGCATAAACGCCCGCCGACAATGGAAGCGTGACTAGGTGAGGAGAGGAAAGTAACCAGAACCAAAAAAATCAATACATTTTTTTTTCAAACAGTCGTAATTTTATTCATGCCAAAGTTAACTGTAAATTCGCTTCATGACTTATCTCACACCTGGCCAATGAGTTGATTGCCTCTGTTTTTGGTAGAGTGCCATAAATGAGGAGTGAGCGTATCCCGGCCATCTGTTATCAAGTCTTATGTTTAGTTCGGCGCTTTGCCGAGTCAGGGAGGCACTGCTCACTTTTGTGTAGTGTTACGTTTGGCCCGGCCATTCGTCTGGGCAGACGCCATTGTGCGTGAGCCGGTTTACTGGGGAGGCTCTCAGCTCCATCAGCGCCCAGTCTGCCAGACGCTGTCGAAGATTTCGGCAATTACCCAGACCATGTGGCAAGGAAAGGCGAGTTCCTGACTTTCAAATGCGGACCCTTTCGTCGTCCCTTTCAGCGGCAGCGGTGCCTGATGACCTCGGCGACTCATCTGGCAATGGGGAAGCTGTTGTGATCGGCGCCAGAACTGACAGGGGAGCGGCGCTCTTTTAATCCTCAATAACGTAGCCAACCGGTGGTCTGCCTATGCCCGCCAGGCATTGTCCCTGCTAGCCCGAGGGTGAGAGGTCGTGTCGCCACGACACCGTTAACCGTTCGAGAGAGGACAACAAAGACAGCATCTTCCTTGGAAGAGACCGTGGCGGCTGCCCCGAATCGCTCCGCTAATTAAGCGAACAAATCGGCGGACCCTTTGATGTATGCTGTCAGGAGCTTGGTACTTCTCGACTAGCGGCATACACACGACGAGTAAGAGCCCCGCTGGAGCCACTTTGCAGTGCAGTGATCACGACTCAATATTAGACGTTCACGTGGACTGTGCATGCTCGTCCCTCTCACCTGATGTGTGTGTGTGTGATTGGTGTTCCACTCGGAGAGGATGAGCCCGACAGGGCTTAAAACGACGCTGCAGAGTGCAGGACGTCGCTCTGAACCATGTAACGGTTCAACCACCACGTTCGTGGTTTGTGAAACCACTAACCCTTCTTTGCTGTAAATACGTGTAAATAATGCCGTAAACCAGTTTGTTTTCGTGTCCTCTTCTTGTCAGCGTTCGTTTCCTCCACCCGGTTACACCACGCTACCACAAGAGACCGGGTAGACCCCCATTCGCCACAACTGGTGGCAACAGTGGGATGCCATCATCAGTGACCTTCCTCATTCGACCTTAACAACTGGTGGCAGCGGTGGGATGCCATCAGCAACTTCCTCCTTTGACCCAGACCTTAACAGTAGTGGTTTCGTGCAAACCTTCCGTAGACTATTCATTTGCTTATGTGCTGTTTACTAGCACGACATTTCAGAGCTGAAGTAGCTCACAGGATGTGTAGACGGCCGTGCCTCTTACTGCCTTCACTGGGGCACGGCCGACGTGCCCTTGCCTTTGGTGATGGTGAAGGCGACACGCTGAGCAACGAGACGCTGTATTCTACGGTTGCCAAAGCTATATTCAGAAGGCTGTGGTCTCCCTGTAATGCTTTTCTACGATTGCGCAATGTGAGCCTTCGAACTATTATGCCATTGTGTTCCTGAATAGTTGTGTCACCATTTGATTTGGGAAGTTGTCGGTGTATATTACAAGAACGTAATTTGGCTAATAGAACAACTTTGCTTCCTCAATATTTCTGGTTGGTCTTTCTTTTTTCTCGCGCACGCAATCAGCCAGCCATAAGGCTCAATAAAATGTCGTGTTTATTACAGCGCTTAAAAGGTCAGAAATTAAGAAAAATTTCAATATCGAGCTATGTAGGGAAAATATAGAACGTCGCTACGACTTTTGGTATTGACGTCTCATTATAGTTTTATTAGGTTATATATATATATATATATATATATATATATATATATATATATATATATATATATATATATATATATATATATATATATAACATTTTTTGTTAGCTGTGGTCCCCTTCACACGTACATGGCGATGGTGGCAACGAGCAGCCAACTACTGAATATATGGGCTTCTATAGAAATTGCGCTATAAGTTTACACATAACATGACCGGGCTCTGATGCGCTGGTACTCACGATCAACGGTGTGTGCGACGAGCTTTGGTGTGACTGAACAGCGACGCAGTTAATTTCTTCAGTGTTTCCACACCTTCACCACCACCATGCCTTGTTACCTTCGCGAAAAGAATAAAAATGGGGCAAGGCTGTAAGACAGCTTCTTCATGTGCCTTAACAGCGCGTAGTACGTTGTTGAGAACGCGTTTGCGGCAGCCATGAAGCAATCGCAGCCGTGCTCAGCTTGTCTGGCTTCCACAGTGCTCTCTGAGGATCTCTATTTCGATCGAAAGATATATGACCCGAGTCTGAAGCGAAATAAAACGCCCGTGTTACACGGTCACTTTCGTTGGCGATCAGTACTGGTTGTCTAACTAGCAAGGACAAGAACTAAAGCAAGGCCATGCAAAGAATAACGCGCGGCAGCAGCTTGTCGACGTGTCGATGCTCATATATTACGTGGCTCGCGACCGGAAGAATGAATCGTAACGCAGAGGCGTGTGCCATCTGTGAGGCGACGCTGTCAACGCCGTGGCAGTATTTCCCGTGATGGACGTTGGCCATAACATGACATGCCTTCTTCTTCTTCGACTAATACTGTGCACTACAGACGAAACTTCGCCCATTGGCCAGCACAAATTGCATTGCGTTTATACGTTTGTTTACTGTGCACCACGTCCGACAGACACCATGCTTTCTCTCTTAAATGTATGCGTCTCTTGACTGTCGTACTTCCATGCATGTATATATTGTATATATTGTATATATAGTTTTCAAGCATCTTTGAAAGAGTTTCGTACAGGGAAGATAGGTTTTTGTTACTGCTTGAATTCGGCACCGAACTATCACCTGGCTTGGTCCTGACCGCTCAGATTTCTCTGCGCTGTACGAAACTGCGGGTACAACGAACCTACTGCAAGTCCACTCCAGTACCTTATTCCCTAACCAACGAGGGCGGCCACGAACAGGATCACACGGACTTTCTCGACCTCGCGTCGCGTTTGAGCTATGGTACCTTAAGCGGCAGCCGGTCAACCGAATGGAGTTGTGTTTCCGGCGTCAGCGCAGTTAGTGACGGCGATGAATCTGCCAGCTGTACATGAATTCTCATTTGCAGCGTGCTAATGAGAATTTGTGCTCCTAGCAGCACAGGTTGTTAGGCTCCAGAGACGACTACACATAAGTTAATGCCTTTTATGACTAATGTATTGCAGAGTTTTTTTTACGTCTACTGATCATTAGGGTCCTTTAGGACCGTTCAATTAAAACAGAATATCCAAATAACGTCGTTTTGTGAAGGTGGTTTCGTGAAATAACTTTATTTTGATACGCAATTTGCTTCACATATCGAGGGACATTTGTAGACAAAAAGAGGGACGTTGCTCTGGAAATTTGGATTACATATTTGATGGTTTCTTCGTCCGCGATGTCCCCTCACTGAAGAGCACTCGTGGACCTGGGACATGTACATCATATTTGAACGTCTGCCATATTTCCCATCCATTTCTTTAAATCCATCCCTATCCCTTCCTTCGTGCACTACTGCTTATGCGTCCTCCTCTGAGAGAGAAAGTTCTAGGGTGTACATTCTCTTCACTTTCTGTTAGTTTATTATAATATTCACTCACACAAACACACTGAAAACTTGACCAACTCGGCCCTCAGCACGCCGTCGCACTCGTTGCGAATTTTCCGAGTTAGATGTTAGCCATGTATAGAAAAAAGATTGAAAATTAAAGAAAAAGAAGCATGAGGTTCAGGTATCGACAGCAAGTGATTTACGTCAGCAAAACCAACAGTACAACGCAGCTTCCAGGCCAAGCAGGTGAGGAGACTCATTCCAACAAAGGCATCGTCCAAACGTGAGTTCACCCAAAGAACTTCTCGAAGACAGACACAGGCAATTATTCTCTTTGCTCACAGGAACGCTAAATCTCGTTGTCAGCACAAGTCCGACCGGTCAGACGCTGCATTGACGGACCTAAGAGAGTCCACGCCTGAACTGAGCAAAAGAATGCCGCGCAGGTGACGCATTGGGCACGGCAGTGAATCTCCCACCCCTCCCTCTGGTGACAGGCCTAACGACAGATTAAGGACTTCGGGATGACCCCGATGTATATTCCCCGTGAATGTTCGCGGGCGCCTTTCAGACATATGTACAAGACTAGAAGAGCGAGCCAGACCCATCTCGCAAGCTGGCACACCGAAGCCCGTGCGACAAAAGCCTGTCGTACACAAGTCCAAGAGAGTAAAGAAGCCTCTTCTAAATCGCGCACGCAGCCTCAACAGTCCCTACTTGCGTACGAAGAGACACGTAATTTATGATCTCCTTGAACTTGGGAGCTGCCGCGGATACCCGCTATGCACACAAACGTTCGCCGCCCGCCCAGGAGTTGTGCAACAATGGCGCCATCTCGTCGACAGGCGCGCAAGCTGGCGGGCGAGGAGTGCGTTGGCGTAGCTCAACTGCGACGCGGGTGAAACGTAGTAAAGATGACCCGCGCAAGAATGCGCTGCTAGGCCCAGTTTGAAGTGTCGTTTCGCGAACAATGTGCGCCCCTCCACGGAGTCTCTCTCTTTTCAGGGAGCAGTACGAAAATGTGAAGGGCGCGCTGCTCTTGAACTTGAGACGCGCACCAATGTCAGGGGCAAACCGAAGCCATAACCGTTCGTCAGGGAAGAAAGAACGGCGCTTTCCGCGCCCACTCTTGAGGCCATTACGAAAGCAGTGGGCCGCTCTTCACGATATGGCACGCGGAGCAGCGGCAACAGTAGACGACCCTCTGGGAGCATGCCACAGATGAAGCGAGCCGCACGATTGCGTGCGTGCACGTGCGCGCGCATCCACTACTCAACAATGTAAACCAGCGTTTTTCTTGAATTTCGAGCGTGCGTTTGTGTATATGGAGTCATGTACTGCGCGATGTTTCGTTTAGAAGAGGAAAGGAGGTCTTGAAGAATCGGATATTCTTCTTTCACTGCTTGTGATATAGTATGTATCAGGTCGAGAAGACTGAGGGAGGAGGTGTGGGTACCTGGGTGAGGGAAAGGAGGTAACACTGCGTGTGTACATGCAGTTAACTAAGGCATTTTCTATGAGTCAAGGTTTGTTGAACTCTGGCTCGCAATATATTACCCTCTCTCCTTGTCAATTTTCCACGAATATAGAAGTGCGTTATAGGCCCCTGCGCAGCAAGAGATCTACGTGTGTCCCACGTTGAAAAAAAACGCGATAAGGCAAGAGAGTTTCTGCGACAGGACAGTAAACAAGGAAAACTTTAAATTATCAAAAATATAAAATGCCTCTTGCGCGTGTGTGGTTCCGAAGTTTCAGTTGGACTATTTGCTAACTTCCATTCTAAACTCTGTAGCTTCAAGAAAGTACAAAGACTGCACAAATCTCATCCCATGTGATGGCTGTGGTAAAGCAGTTCTAAGTGACTACATGACAATAATCCAAACGGAACCAAACTACTGTCGAGAAGGCGTGGACAACATCGGAACGCTTCTGTCTAATGGAATAGGGCAGAAAGGCACGGTGAAATTGAAATTCCTGAGCGATCGCGTACAAGAGTGGTGACAGCGGAAAGACGAATGGGGAACAGAGACTACAAGAAAAATAATGTGGAAACAAAAAACGGCCTCAGCCTCACGACATAGCATGTCCGCCGTCTCAGGGCCATACGCTCGACATGGTCACAGCGGGTGTCGTAGGAACAACTGCTTCCGCGAGGAAACAGCATCAATATAAAAGTGGTGCTAACAATACCCCTCAAGGAGAGAAGGATGAGCAGGAGGGAGGGTAGAGCTACTGACGAATTTGCATTCCCAAATAAGCTAGCCCTCTGCTGCAATGGTAGCAAAAGAGAGAACCAAGGTGGCAGGGCCCACACGGACTATGACAGAAACATAGAAAGCTGCAGAGAACAGTCAGGTATAGTCGTGCACCACACGGCGAGTGGCACATGTGAGGGGGGCACTGCCGCTGTCTGCCAGCGGTGTCCCGTCTTCTACTGCACGAGTTGCAGAGAGTCGACCCCTGTCTTGTGGGTGTGCGACGGTGCGTGACGCGTCCGCATGGAGCTAGCGGGTGAAATATGCGAGCGTGCCTCCCTCTATGGTCTGGTTGCTCGCCTCCTGTGGGCGACGCGCACGAAAAAAGAAGCAACGAAGAAATGGAACGTGGGCCACAAGAGTGAGTGTGTCTAGCTGGCGTTCACAGAGGGATCGGAGGACAGGTGGCTATCGGTGTTGGTGGGTCTTCCATGAGCGGAGAGGTCCTCACCCTTCGTGATGTCGAACACGCTTGATGTGACCTATCAAGTGTGAGGCAACTGTGAGGCGGAAACATATCGGTACTAGATGTCGTTATCATCATAATACAAAAACGTTAATTAAATTATTCATGGTATTATTAGTTTAGCATCACTCTTCGTGAACTGCGTCTCACATTTATTATTAAGTTATTCAAGCGCCCTACAGAGGAGACAAGAAAGCGTTTTGCACCACTAAGCTGAAATTTTCGATGAGAAGCATACAATATACTGTGTAACATTCACGCGACAAATCAATGCAATAAGTTCTTGCTCGTTTTTCATTTTGACGCCTGGTGTATGAAAAGGTGTGTGCCTGAAGAGCCCTTTAAAAATTAAGAAGAATCAACGTCTAAGTAAGGTTGCATTCAAAAGAAGGTAGCATTTTTTCGCGCTACAAGCAATGCGACATAAAAAAGACTTTCTTGGTAGAAAGGTTAAACCATGAAACTACCTATTTTAAGTAGCTGCTTTGTCTTTTCATCCCTATATGAATTATGACCGCCGTGCGACATGTTCAAGCTGTAGCAGTCGGGCTTTATCTGTTGAAACTCTTCAAGATGCTGTTATACACCGTATGCTTATCTCTAACAAATTGACAGAACTAATATCCCGTTTTGTGAAAGCGGAATGGCGAACTGTAAGTACTTGATATGCCATAGCAAAGTATATTATTGCAGCAGCAGCAGGTATACCACTGCCGAACGGCATCTGCAGCTTTCTACTGTAAAAAAAATGAATTGAAATGTTCTCAGGCCACGCTGCCTTAGGAATGCATGGGATTGTGGCGTGTGAACCTTTGACCAGCCCTGTAGATTTTTCTAATAAGAGCACTGCAAACATTGAGCAACTGTCATCTCCACATGGCCCTTCTGGGCACAACGCAAAAGTCTACGTACTAGTGCGCACACGGACGTTGCAATTTATGTAGAAAATGAACGCTTAAATGCAAGTAATACACAAAACGCTTTATTTTCCATAAAATTTGTATGCTGTTGCTCTAGGTTTGATATTGCTTGTTACAGTCTTCCGAAAATGAAAATACGATGACTCAGTGTTCTTCCTTTCCCGTTCCGAGTCCTCTCTGAAAAATAATATTGAAGGTCTTAGTACGTACGAACATGCAACTACGGTGCATGTGGGCAATTGTTCTGCAGGGCTACAGAAGACTGCATATGAACGTACCGATTCACTAAACGGTGCTATACCTGTCAACGAAAATTCACAACGTGCTATTAGAGGTTTTTAGCAAGCTGCGGAAACAGGTTACGGAAAGACGGCAGCAAGGAACCTGGCGGACGAGTGCGCTTGCGCGACTATTGTACGCGCATACGGAAAGGAACTGTGTCGTATTTCTGTAACGCGTTTCCGTAGCTTTCTAAAACCCTCTATTGAGACTAGCACGATATAGGAAAACGTACGGAAACCACTCAGTAAATAAACTCTTCGCCATGCTAATTCCTGCACAATGGATTAATGATACCATAAGTGTTGAAAACTTACACTTCTTCTTGTGCAGCTTGGCGACGTAGCCGACAGCGTCGAGTCCATATCCGTAGTTGTGACCATAGACTGGCAAGCCGTGGGTGTATCTGAGAGGTCCGACTCCGTAACCGAAAGCTGGGACATGAGAAGCGGTCGAGAAGGGAGTGTGGGCCAAAGCGGTAGCCACGGGGCTAGTGTGGACGGTGTGCTGCTCGCTTACGTGGTAGGGGTCGACCTTGGTCACTCTGGATACAGCAGTGCCAACATGCGCACTTGCCACAGGGGTGGTGTGGACAGCCGTCACGGCAGGGGCAGTGTGCACAGCGGTCACAGTGGGTGCTGCGTGGACAGCGGTAAGAGTGGCAGCTGGAGCAGCAGCCACTAAAGTTGGAGCCGTATGGTACACTCTAGTGATGGCCGGTGCGGTGCGGTAGGCGGCATAGCTGGTCAGCGCAGGCACGCCGTGGATGGTGGTGGCGACGGCAGGGGTAGCTGCCAAGACAGGGCTACTCTGAAAGTACCGCGAGATGGCAGGAGCGGTCTGGTAGGTGGAGACCTTAGTGGCCACAGTCGCTGGGATAGCATGGACTGCGGTGGCGATGGCAGGGGCAGTGCGGACGGCGGTCACGGTGGGAGCACCGTGGACAGCGGTAAGAGTAGCAGCCGGAGCAGTGGCTAGAACTGTTGGGGCATCCTGGTATACGCGGGTGAAGGCAGGTGCGGTGCGATAGCTGGCGTAGTTGCTCAGTGCTGGGACACCGTGGATGGTGGTAGCAACGGATGGGGTTGCAGAAATTAGTGGGCTGTTTTGAAAGTAGCGTGTGACGGCGGGAGCGGTCTGGTATGTCGAGACTTTGGTGGAGACAGTCGCTGGAACATCATGGACCGCAGTGGCGACAGCTGGAGCCGCAGCGACAATGGGAGCACTCTGGTAAACACGGGTGACAGGCGGAGTGGTGCGGTAGGTGGCGATGGCAGGAGCAGCCTGGTACACCTTCGCGAATCCGGTAGCGACAACGGGTATGGCGTGAACAGTGGTGGCGACAGCCGGATCAGACTGGTAGACCTTGGTCACTCTTGACGTGAAAGCTGGCACGGAGTGGACGGCAGTGGTGACGGCCGGAGCGGCGGCGACCTCTGGATTTCTCTGGTACACGCGGGTCACTGCCGGAGCGGCACGGTAGGTAGCGACGGAAGGGGCGGCGTGGTAGACCTTGGTGTATCCAGAGGTCACTGCTGGAATGGCGTGGACCACGGACGAGACGAAGGGAGCGGTGTGGTGCTGGCGGGTGATGACAGGGGTGGCCTGGTAGGTGGAGTAGGTTGGGCCAGACGCCACGGCAGTGATGGCTGGAGTTGCCAGCTTAGTCACCTTAGTGTAAGTGGGAGCAGCCACCACGGGAGCGGACTGGATGTAGCGGGTGACTGCAGGAGTGGTCTTGTAGGTGGTGTACGAAGGCACAGGAGCTACGGCGGCGGTCACAGTGGGAGTAGTGTGGTAGGTGGTTACGGTAGAGTGACCTGGTGAAACGACTGCGGCCGTCTTGTAGGCCGTTGTTGCGAGTGCTGGAGCAGTGTGGTACGTTGCAATGGCTGGACCAGCTTGATATGTCGTGACGCCTGGAGAAGCATGGTACGCGGTTACTGTTGGAGCGGCGTGATACGTCGCTACCGTTGAACCAATGGGGTATGCCACGGGCGCGGATACTACGGACGAAGTGGCGGGCGCCGAGTAGAATGCTCCTTGTGGCAAACCGTATCCCACTCGGTACTCTGCTAGCGCGGTGGCGAAGGCGTTAGTGGCCACGGCCAAAAACAGAAAGCTTGAGCCTGTGAACAGTTAGTTCAATTGTGTGCAAACAAAAAGAAAGTCTGAAAAAGCAAGAATATTCGTGATAATGTTAACTATAAAATGTGATGCCACGTTCTACTGACGAGTTCATTTGTACAGGTTGCTAAGTGAATAGAAAAATGCTTTGAATAATTCATTACTTGAATGCCTCGTCTGTGCCTTTACGCAAATGACTGTTCACTATCACAGTCACATCATAATTAAGCAGGTCGCAATGTCGTGGTTAAGAGTTAATATTTCACAGAATATTCAACAATTACTTCAGACAGTTACTTAAGGTGATGCATCCGATATGCGTATTACAGCAAACGTACTGAATGCAACATTGCGAAAACACAAAAGTGGAACCATACAATGAACCAGGAGTCACTCAAGTGTGAAAGATCAGTAACCAGCGCTCGATGTCTGCTAACACTGCACTTCTCAGCGCGATTTCGGCTGTTACAAATAAGAAGGAATCGTTCTTGTCTGATCTAAAGCGAATCCCTTGGTCCTATACTCACTCCAATCATGGTTTCTTGTTGGAAGACGATGTGTGAGACCACCGATGCTGCAATGGGAGCCGTCTGTCCCTTATATACGCCCAGTAGAGGCTTGGTCGAGAGAGAAAGTTGTTTTTCACTGTAAAAACTTTTCTTGAACACGCATGCTTGTAAATATACGTAGAGAAGACCAGAAATCTCGATGGCACCAGAATCTGCTTGGCAGACATATAGCGTTCATCGGTCAGCGGAAAGGAAATTGTAAGCTAAATAAATGAAGTAAATTTAAAGAAAGCCATTAGTCATTCCGTAACAGTGCTCGGTGAAAGAGCGAGCCTTCTGAAATAATGAAGCGGAGAGCCAGAGCTTTTACAATTTCAAAAAAAAAAATAAGAATTCTGAAAAGCTGAAGGATTTTGTGCGATACCCCAGACATAAATTGTGAGAAAAATGAAGAAAAAAGTACAATAAAGGGGCACCTTTCGGTATACGGAGCAGTGGTCGCTTGTCTGCCTTTACGACATACGTTCTGCCGTGCTTTGAAGGCTATCCTCAAAAATTCATACGAGAAGCGTTCAGCTACGCCCAAAGAAGCCCATAGGCTGAATGAATAACGCATAATACGAAGAGAGAAAACCTGCAGAAAACAAAGATAACATATTGAGCGTTAATCACGTGCCAAGCAGCCGGAGCTCATCGAAATTCAGTTCATTCGCGCGTCGCTCGCAGTTTGAAAACGAGATTTCACGCGCTGTGCAAAGGGCGCTGTTAACTTGCGCAAACACGTATGAGCGATTGTGGTGTTTGAACTATGAGAAGTTGCAGACACTCGAGGACAGTACATTCAATCAGCTCTTTTCCTCGTTGATCTGTCATTCTTCGTTTTTCGCAGTACACTTGCGGTGATTCGCAAGTGAATTGTCGCATATTTCGTAAGCTGATTCAATTTCGATTTGTCATTACGTGGTAATGCGAATCATGGCCCCAAAACGTCAATTTTCCCCTTTTGACGACAACATCTTGAACGAGGCTGTGGAAGACCTGGCTTGTTAGCAAGGATTGGGAAAGCCAGCTTTACTTGACCAAGCCCAGCGAGCCACAAAAGCAAGTGGAGCTCTGGACTGAGGTCGCCAACCACTTGCCCAGAAATCTTTTAGGAAATAAAAAGAAAGTTTCTTCTCTGCCTCTTTTTTTCTTGTCCTCCCTGCACAGAAAATAAATAGTGCGTGCACTTTGCTGAAAAACAGGCTACATTTAAGTAATAACTAATGCTAAATGATGTCAGAGGCTCACTGCATGCTGCGTCCTCCACCGATACACGCAACTGGTTATAAACTGATAAGTATACAACTCATCACAACTTGATAACACCGGCTACGGCTGTCATTGTTGTTCAATTCTGAACACCGCTAAGGGAATCTACTCCCAGTGAGATACATCCGCGATCCTCCGTAACCTGCTTTGCTACTCTCAGTCAAAAAATGTAAAAAAAAATACCGCAGTCTGAGACAGTCATTGTTTTTGTCAACACTCGCTGGCTACTTTTCGATATTGACACTGAATAAGTTGTAGCGGCGAGAGAAGAGAGACGTGAGACGGCGTCGTAGGCAGCCGACGGGGCCGTGCCGATCGCGCCACTTTATTCCACGCCCGAAGCCGAGCCGCGGTGGCTGTCCCCGTCCGACGCGCCAGGTGCGTTAGCTTGTTCTAATCCTCGCGCAGCTCGAGCTAGCATCAGCTGCGCGAGAGGCGCGGCGCGGTGATTGAGAAATGATGATGGTGATGATGGCACTACAGGGCTCCCCCCCCCCTAGCGCTTTGCGCGATTTGAAGGCGTATGAAAAAGAAAGAGAGCAACAAATGCTATATACATGAACGGCAATCCATAAAGTGTTCATTTGGCAAGTCCAGGTTGTCAACGTTTATGGGCCATCAGTAGGCAGTGTGTCTCCGGTGGGCGACTCTGGGAGAAGCGCAAGGGACGAAGAAGGAAGTGCCGGGTCGCTGTGTTCATAGACACGTCCATCCCACAATTACGCGGCGGGACCATTCGAATGCGCACCCGCCGTTTCGAGTAGACGCGGCTGACAAACGTGCCCACAGCTGGAACTGTGGACAGGCGCTGAAGAGCTCGCGCCGGCAATGTGGGCGAAATAGTGTGAAGGATCGGAACGCACCCATGATGACCGAGCACTGAAGTTTCACAGCCACAGCAGGGTCTCGGACAGCGCACAGGGTGCCGAGCATGCTGTCGACAAGGAGCAGCGTCGCGGTCGTGCTGGTGTGGACGTCTCTGTCGATGAAACACCGGCCTCCGCGTAGCACTGCGACCGGCATGCCGGGGCGTGTGGCCGAGTCGACGGATGCGGAAACGCCGTGCATTGCGGTTAGTCATGTGCACGGCAAGTGGTTGGCCCTTGCGTCGGAAAAACCTCGTAGGTGTTTGCGCCGTCTTGAAGGCCAAGGCTGCAACACGGACGTGATGATTTCGTTGGCAGACTATCAAGGGCGGCAGATATGCAGTTGGACCGCACGTCGTCGCTGTTGTTACCAACGAGCCTGTGTGGCGGTCTGCATCCGGCGCCAAATGCTGTGGGGAATAGTTGTGAAGCTCAGAAGACGTGAGCTTTGATGGAGGATCGGGTGGCACACCTGAAAGACCATCGGTTCTCCGCGCATGAGGGTTGGTGTGCAGGTCTGCATGATCGATGACAACCTCTACAGCATGTGTGGCATATGTAGTCTGCACTGCCATAGGCGCGCCAGGTACGTCGTCCTCAGCTGCGTCAGTCATAGTCGCAGCCTCTCGGAAGTTTGGCTGTGGTTGACGGCTTATGACTTTAACTTCGGCTGCGGGAGACTGCGGGGCTGAAGATGGTCGCTGCTGGCAGGACGCAGAGAGCGTCGAGGTGGGTGGGGAGGCGCCTTCGGACATCGTCGACGCTGAAGTCTCCGCGACCAAGGGGCGAATAGTGAGCGTGAGGATATCCGTAGTCTGGCAGACTCCGGGGCATGTGGCGATGAAGCCGTCGTGGAGTCTGACATGTCTGAGAAATCGTGGTCTGTGTAGGCCGGAGAAGACATGCGGGTGGCGAGAGTGCCCGAGGGACAATCGGCCGAGGACTTCGAAAAAATGCACCTCGTGGCGACCCGGTCGTCGGCTACAGGAACGTATTGAAGAAGCTCGTCGGATTTCGTGGCTGACTGGTCGCGTGCAGCACGAATGTTCTGAACCTCGTCGGATGGGCATTCGTACGCGGGACTCGCGTTGATAGTGGCCGGACGAGATGTTGTAGGAGACGTAGTCGGGGAAGTTAGGTCCCGGTCAGTGAAGACTTTCGGGCCGGAGGGTACCGCACGCTGCGACGCAGACGAAACCTGTAAGTCGCGGGTGAACGGCAGTGGGTGGTAGGTGAGGCCGTAGCTGGCAAGCACCGCCGAGCAGAGGTCATCGTAAGGCTGCTGGCTGGAGGTTGAAGTGCCAGAGAGATGACGCAACTCTACCGGAAGGGCGTCTTGAAGAATGGCGTGCATCAGCGGCTGGTCCGTGACGCCATTCAACGCCAGAACGGCATCGAGCTGCATGAACCATACCTTGGGGTAGGTCGATTGGAACGGCGGCACTGGCGGGCAGAGTTGCGGGAACATGGCAGCGGGCCGCTCGGCGAAGGGCGTGTTCTCCGGGTCACCAATGTAGCGGCGAGAGAAGAGAGACGTGAGACGGCGTCGTAGGCAGCCGACGGGGCCGTGCCGATCGCGCCACTTTATTCCACGCCCGAAGCCGAGCCGCGGTGGCTGTCCCCGTCCGACGCGCCAGGTGCGTTAGCTTGTTCTAATCCTCGCGCAGCTCGAGCTAGCATCAGCTGCGCGAGAGGCGCGGCGCGGTGATTGAGAAATGATGATGGTGATGATGGCACTACAAAGTCATTGATAAGTCATTGACGCAGAACCAGTGACCACAAGACTTTTACGTAAGAACGACACAAACAATCGTACGAATGACTGGATTCCCATCGAATGTGCAATTCAGCACTCGCATGAGGACAAATATTTGTTATCTTTGCTGACGTTCCCAGATAAAAAATATAGCTTTGGTATATAACTATATAAATTCGGGCACAATGCAGCTGCACGTAGATGTAAGTACACATACATAGCCTTACCAATTATGGAAATATTCATTTTTTAAGAATGCATGATTCAATCTACAGTGATTAATTAAAAAAGAAAACGCCTGGTTTGCGTGGAAGGCGCAGCACAGTCACAGCGAAAGCTAGACTAGCGGCCTTTCAGACTCTTTTCTAAACACTCATTGGTTAACTGCTGCAACTACCCTTGCTGGGTACCCTCTACGCCATAAATAATCATAACTTTTGTGCAGTAGCCCGGCATTTGCTATGCTATCCTTCGTCATTCTTCTGAGAAGCATGGTGTCCGCTAAACACTTGCAAGGAATTTTGTGCCAATCGTTCATGCAGTGCCTGACGACGATGAGGAATTATTCCTGAAGTGCGTATGCGCCACAGTTAATAGATGATCAAGAACTAGCTTTTGCAATGGGTTGGAGAACGAGACGACCCACTCGTTATGCTATTCGCATTGTGTGACGCCTGGTTGTTCTTTTGCTGTTCTAAAGCGCGCTATTACGCATATTAAAGCGATTCCTTTCCCAAAATCAAGCCCGCCTAAGGAAATTTGCAACCTAGTCCCATGCACTGGCGTGTCTCAGTGGTAAAATGCTGGGCGGACACGCAGTGGACTCGGGTTCGAGCACCACTGTGTCCTCAGTACCGAATTTTTCTTTCTTATTTCGTGCGACGTTGGTTACCGACACTGGCGGCGGCGGACAACTACGGCACTACTGCGTCAGCCGAGTTTTATTCTCATAACGGCTTTCGCTGTAAAAAGAGTATGTACCTAATCAAAAAAATGTTTTTATCCATACTTGTGCGATCCAGTATATTTTTTTTAGAAAAACGATTGCTAGCTCATGTGTGTGCTGTGTTGCAGACTGTTCTTTGAGCAACCTTGAAAACAATTCGGTGCCTCTGAAAAGTCTGCGCTTCTCCGTGTGGTGATCGATGTGTTGCTGTGAAGAATTCATTTCGTTGGGCCAATAAAGAAACACAACACTGAGTCGCCCAGTGAAAAACACCATTGCGGAAACTTGACAAATGTACTCGCTGTAACGCTGCCGATAATATTTGCATTATGGCACTCTTCCTGGCCTCACCGTTAATGGAGTAATGTCGAAATGAAGACAGCGCGTTTAGGAGGCTGGCATTGTGGTGTTTTTCCTTTCACGCTTTCTTATTACCAAATAAACTCGCCAATTGCACAGGGCCTAAAAGTATTCAGTTAAATGGCACTAGCTGGAACTTCTACGATATGAACTCATAACAAATGCTTTTGTTCCCCAACCAAACTCACCTACTATGCACCAAATTGTTGGGAATACTCTCGAATGTTCCTAGATTTTTCATTGGAATTGTTTAGACAGAATTCGCAGGGGCTTTTCATAAAAGAGCCCATTTTTTCACACTGAAGCAGTGCTCTGGTCGTACATGCTAATTATATGCAGCAGGGTGAACAAGGATATTTCAGCTGACCCCGCCATTCCATTCGGGTCACTTATCGGGGTCACTTCCTATTTCACGTTGCCTCATATCTTTGTTGCCCCATATGAACACGTGGATGTCGTTGTTGCCTTTAGCAACTGAGGTGTTGGGTTGCTAAGCGAGTGGATGAAGGCCAGTTTCCTGGCGTGGAGTATCAATAAAGTCAAGAAGGAGCATTAGGCAATGCATAATAAATAAAGCAAGAAATAAATAAAAAGAAATAAAGACAGACAAACAGAAAGAAAGAAAGAAACAAACAAACAAACAAACAAAGGAAGAAAGGAAGAAAGAAAGAAAGAAAGAGTACTAAAACAGGCACCCAGACGGTTTAGTTACGCTTGGCCCATTTGCCTGGTTTGATTGAATCCCCTAATTACTGTGGGGCAGCCATCCGCCTTCCAACTCCTTTCTAGCCTACGCCACCATCTATAACAGCGCCTAAGTTCATTTCACTACATCACCGTAGCATTGAGCTTGTCCACGGCTTTTCTCAATTCTTGACATTTTCTAATGTCTCAGAGGCTGCATACCGACTTTAAATGCTGTCCTATAAAGGCGTGCAGATCTTTTATTCCGTCAAAACGAAACATATCGGCAAAGAGTGCTTACGAATTTCTCTTCTTGTACATTTGCTTTGCATACCGCTGTTCATCCAGTTATATGTGCATGTTGCATTGCATAAGGAAGATATATGAACACTATCTGCCACTTTCCTGTCTTTTAAAGAAGCATGTCGGAGTATTTAGGCGACATTGACCAACGGAAATAGTATGATGAATAGTATGACGAATTACACGGAACTTCAAACGAACTAATACCCCTGTCACACGGCACCTGAAAGGTCATTTGCTGCGAGTGATATTAGACAGAATTAGTTGCGCGTACGCAACCTCCCATTGCGAATGGCTGGCTGGCTGCGCCCATACGGCAACTGGAGACGCGCAACTAAATCTGTCTATTCAACTTTCAACATGATTTATTGCATTTTTCATGCAATACACAGAAAAAAGAGGCGATAATGTCCATTTTGTGGCTCTTACACGGGCATAGTGAATGACATTCACAGCTAATGATATTCGCTCGTTGAATGTGCTCACTGAACTCATGGAACCGCGACATGTGCACTCTCGTCAAAGGCGCTTGACAAGAGATTGCAATATCGACATCTTAAAGCAAGTGCAAACGATATTCAGATGTTTCTTAACGGTCGCTTTTCACTTTTCTGTAACTTTTTAACGTGCAACGCGATATTGGAAGCAATTTGTACAGCAATATTTTCTTTCCCACACAGTAAAAATTTTTGCACCCAAAAGGGTGTAAAAAGGGTGCTTTTACGAGAAAGCACCCTTTGCAACACCCTTTAACACCCATAAATGGTCGATTGAAAAAAAAGCACCCTTTGTTTGGGTGCTTGCCTCAATAGCACCCTAAAATAGGCTCTAAGGGTGCTTTTGTGCCTGAGAAGGGTGTAGGTGCCGATTCATCAGATGGAATATGCAGCATAAGAAGAACACATATTTATAATATTTGGGATTTTACGTCTCAAAAACCTCGATATGATTATGAGGGTCGTCGTAGTGGAAAGCTGCAGAGTTTTTCGCCTCCGCCTTAATTCGACTGCCACGGCCGGCATCGAACCCGCGACCTTCGGATTGGCGGCGGAGCAGCGCAGCTACTGCACGAATATGTGGACCTTGCGTTAAATGACGGCCTAATTGACTTAGAATGTGTGAAGGTGCTCTCCCAATACAGCAGAATGTCAGCAGAAGCAAATCGCGTTTCATCTATAATGGCAATTAACTGCAATCCATGTTACGAAAGCTTTCCTTAGCGTTGGTTATAAGCTGCATGTTTGCTATGGATTATATACACACAAATAATGTTCGCCCGAGTATGGGTGTGTTGCGTGTAAGCGCGATTGTGTGTACACCCGTGCATGTGTGCGTGCGCGTGTATGTGCGAGTCCGTGCTTGTGTTAAGCGTGCCTGTGCACATGTGTACGCCCATGCATGCGTGCGTTTATGGTCGCGCGTGTGTGTGGCCGTATGTCTGTATACGTGTATGTGTGTGCGCCTGTGAATAAGTATGCGTGTGTATCAGCCCGTGCGCCCTCGAATTCCGTGTGTGTGTGTGTGTGTGCGGGGGGGGAGGCACTGCTTCTTATTGTTTAAGGTCCCACACCTGTTCAGACTGGGAGTCTATATGGGAGGTGGCTTAAGGAATGGCGGTGGTCAACGCACTGTACACGGACTATTCAGTACATGGAAAACAGCTGCACATTTTCGTACCTGATCGTTGCTTACAAACTTGCTGTGATAGCTGATTAGGTCCGCTGAGGTGCTTCTACGCTCGAAAACGTGGGTTATGACCAATTCCCACGGAAAGCTGTCACTGCACTCATGCACAACCATCGTTTATATTAACAACGTTTAACAAGAACGTGCCCTGCCTTTGCTACAGGTGCTTAGCTAGCTCATTGGGTAACCATATGGAATTATGTGCTGATCATGTGGTCAGCAAAAAGTTTGTTATAACAACCTCGGCACGTTTCGTGGTGCGTGACAAGCCTTCTAAACATCCGCGACTGTGGATTAATTTGTTCCAGCTTCGACTACGCATTCAGTGTTTGCGGCACCATACGCGGAAGTGCCAGACACATACAATGCAAAAAGAAATTCCTCTGGAAAAAGGTGTAGCGATGCTTTCCCGTTAATGCCACCAAGTCGAAATAATTATTGTTTCTGGCCATTCCATGGTGCACTTTGTTTTCCGCAAGTTTTGCTTCACTATTTTTCGCCCACTGCAATCGCATTCCGTCAAAATACTCAAAGAACCCGAGGCTGGTAAATAACCTGCGTCGCTGTGCGACTGGCTGGAAGGAGAGTTGCCATTTACAAGGAGTCATTCCGCGACGAGCGGCCGTCCGCCGTATGCGCCATAGCGTTTGCCTTTCGGCGCCGTCCTGGCGGGTTTCCCGCTCCCCCCCCCTCCCGCTCACCCCGGCCAGCGTTGCTCCCACAACGGCGGCGTAGATAAGCGAATAGTTGCGTCACCGAACACCTGCGTCGACAGCTGTGGCGCCGCCGCCAGTGCCTCCTCCTTCTCTCTCTCAACGTCGCTCTCTCTGTCTCATCGTCTTTAAAATGCGTTGCGTTGGTCTGGGGTCTTGGTCGCTGTGTGTGTTCTAGCGAACAAGCGCATATTCAATGGTGGTCACGCATGACACCGTGTTCGAAGTGACGCTCGGATTAAGGAATATTCATGGAGTGGCG
>NW_023612242.1:0-65903 GCF_013339725.1 Rhipicephalus microplus
TCGCACAAATGCGTTTTTGTTGTAAAAACAAAGAAATCCGAACACCGTGCTGATGAATTGTAGCCGTTTTATTAGGAGAATTCTGCTTAGCACACGAGTAATCCATAACATACTGAAGCACAGGAAGAAAAGGCCCGCGTTGCTTCTCCGAACCCAGAAAAAGACGAGAAGCTTTGCACATTAACTACCTTAGCTTGCGCGTGTGAACAGGAGTGCGCCAGAGTTTGTATTACTTAGGTCTGCTCATAAGTCCAGTGTGTGCTTTGTTGAAAAGACACGTGAAGATATTGAATATCAGACAGGCGAGAAACCGTTTTCCAATATAGACCATGACAGACAAGGCCCCTTTTTTTATCGTTGCGAGCTACCCCAATTTTGTTGTTTTAGGCCAACTGGTTACTATGGGGCGTCGACGCGGCTAACATGAGGCGTTCAAGCATTGAACAATACAAAAAATTACGCCATGCCTGCGAAGAGTACGTAGTCCATTCGCAAAGAAGTCCTGATGAACTAACCTGCTTGAGCCCTCTGTAGACTCTGTAGGGGCAACAACTGCAAGTACACTTTCAGCGAACCCACTACGCCATTAATCGTCACATGTGCGGAGAAGCAGTGTACCCACTACGCCATTTTTCATCATTGTATGGTGAAAGGAGATACCCGCTGTGCTTCTGTAAAACATTATCCGCACTTTCTTGAGGCTGTGGCTGATAGCGAAAAAAAATTATAGCTTGGTCCTTTGTAATGGCTTTCAAGCTTTCACTTTGTCACTCGTTATGGAATTTGTCTGTGTGATTGTTGTTTTACTCTCCTACCACGATGTATTACACCTGTCAACTTGATTTCTCACCCGACTTGAGACCCGTACAAGGCATCTTAACGAATGAATTTCAAACGACGTCGTTGTAGAAACCACATATATTTCTTTTTTTGTTACGTGCGTACACAAACGTGAAAAAAAAAATTAGCCTGGTATCTGCGTGCTTTTGTGCAAAGACCGTCGAACGACGACAGTCCATCCGAAGGCGCTAGCCAGACATGAACGACATGTGTAGGTAATTTGAAGAAACTAAGTTTTTCTAGAACGCGACGCCACTGGTAATTGGCAGCACGATGTAGTTTTTGTGAAGCGTAAGAAACACCCCTTCTTCGTTCCTAGCGTCCCATTGTCAGTGCAGCGTAATAAACAAGGCGGTCTTTACAATCAGCTATAAAGACATTTTCTAAAAATAATCATACGCACTACCAAACATTCACGTATTTATGTTTGGTCTCAAATATGTGTCATATTTGCTTTTTGATTGGCAATGTTCACAAGAATAAATGCAGCCCAAGATCCAAATGGACAGGCGTTGAGCTGGAGGTCAAAATTTTGCCGGGTGGCTGAATGCATCGACAGACAAAACAAAACTTTTGCGTAGAAGTATTCCGAGAAAGACAATCCTCTGTAAAAGTGGCGGTTCTACACTGCAACCGTTCCCTTCGGCCTTTTGCAGTTGATAACCAACGCAAACGATCCAGGGTGGGCGTCACTACCGCTCGTATGGCTCAATTTCTGTATCGTACTTTTGAAACAACTGAGTCTTAATGTTGTGCGCTAGCTTGAATGAAAGCGACAGCAAACAAAAAAAAAAAGCCACAGCTTTGCCGCAGAGGCGAAGCAATGAACGCGATAGCAACAAACTATAAGGTCACGCGCAGAATGGCTAGCAGATCGAAACATGCCCCGTGTTTCTCACGCACAAAGGACGCAGGAAACGTACTGACAGGTACAGATTAACGCGAATAAGCGTCTAAGTTGTTACTTTGCTGTGTCTGAAAAGTGCGCCCATTTTGCGAACGGAGGCTGTGCAGCGATTAAAGTAGCCTTTGTGCGCCCGGTAACTACAACGAAATCGTTCCGACGAAACTCAAAGGCTAGCCAAGACACA
Organism: Rhipicephalus microplus; assembly: GCF_013339725.1. Taxonomy (NCBI): domain Eukaryota; kingdom Metazoa; phylum Arthropoda; class Arachnida; order Ixodida; family Ixodidae; genus Rhipicephalus; species Rhipicephalus microplus. The sequence continues at coordinate 1,932 of NW_023612242.1, forward strand.
CAATTCTCCCCACTGCAAGATAAGGGCGCGCGACCACGCGCACACCTCCTTATTCTTTACATGGGCCAAAGTACGCGTGGGAGATGATAGGCGCCACACGCTCACTGCGCTATCTTGCTGACAATGCTGAAAACACAATAGTTCCCCTCGAGATGCCCGCCAACAGCAGTAAGTGGTAAATATGAATAGCTTGCCGTTCGATTGATGAAGGAGGTACCTCTCTGTGGCTCATAAACAAAGAAAAAAAACCCTCTCGGTGACTCAGTGGTTGGTGCCCCGCATTCACGATGCGGAGGTCCCACGTTCGATTCCGCGCGCTGGAGCCTTTCTTCTGGGATCCTTTTTTATTTCTTGCGTGTACATATAAATAGATACATATACATATACGGTGAATGACATCAACGTCCACGCCAGCGGCGAAATCCAGCCGAAGGTGTCCATATAATTGCTATCGCAATAAAAAGATTCTTAATGTGCTCGTACTAGCTTGAAAACTAAAAAAAAGAAAGCTTAGTGTAGAGTAAATGGGAACCGTATAGCGTACCTTTCCGGTTTATTAAACGATTGTCTTTTGGGAAATCCTGAGCATGTCACCTAACTAAACCTTTTCTCAACTGAGTTGCTATCGAAAGGACCTCCTCACTTCCTGCTACTTCCTCCGGATATATTTATTGACGAGGAAACAATCCAATAAAGCAAAGTCACTTGATAACAAATAGACTTAGCTTCACAAATTTTTCAACGTGTTTGAAGTGTGGAGAAGGTCTTATGTGTTATCGTGCTTTATTTCCTGCATCTCCTTCTAAATACGAATAAAATTTTCTTTTGTGCAAAACTTGGTGGCTGTATTTCCTGCATGGTTGAAAATACGGACGTTGCCCCACCACGGTGATCTAGTGGCTAAGGTACTCGGCTACTGGCCCGCAGGTCGCTGGATTGAATTCTGGCGGCGGCTGCTGTATTTTCGATGGAGGCGAAAACGCTGTAGGCCTGTGTGTTCAGATTAGGGTGCACGTACAAGAACCCCAGGTAGTCAAAATTTTCGGAGCCCTCCACTACGGCGTCTTTCATAATCATATGGTGGTTTTGGGACGTTAAACCCACCCCCTCCATATCAATCATTTATCTAATTTTACCGGTGTCATTACAATACTAACTGAACATATTGCATTGATTGAAACAAAGACTCATGAAACACACCCATGTCTTCTACATCCATTAGGTGGCAATGAGTGAACAGATAATGAACACGGAACTTTATCGTAACAAGCTAGTGTTTATTACAGTTATGATATGACTTCTCAAAAATCAATATTGCCCTTTCGTACGCAGCAATAAGGTTCGCGGCTGTGAGAAGTATTCTGGCAAAATTTGTAAACGCCAAATTTCTGAAGTTATTCTATAGATATGGGTTTGTTTGCTTTCATGTTTGTACTAACATTCAAGGGACCTTTAACACATAACTATTTACCAATGTATACACGTAACTCAGTAGATATATGAGCCGTCATGCAGACACTGCGGAATCAAGGCGTCGATGAAGTAAATATAAACATCCTGGAAGAAATCTACAGGGGATCAACTGCTACCTTAGTGCTTCATAAAGAAAGCAACAGAATACCAATCAAGAAGGGTCTAAGGCAGGGGGACACAATCTCCCCAATGCTATTTACCGCGTGCTTACAAGAGGTTTTCAGAAGCCTAGAATAGGAACAGTTAGGGATAATAGTTAATGGAGAGTACCTTAGTAACCTGCGCTTCGCCGATGACATTGCATTGCTGAGTAACTCAGGGGACGAATTGCAACTCATGATTACGGAGTTAGAGAAGGATAGCAGAAAGGTGGGTCTTAAAATGAATCTGCAGAAAACGAAAGTAGCGTACAACAACCTCGGAAAAGAGCAGCGCTTCGAGATAGGTAATAGTGCACTTCAAGTTCTAAAAGACTGTCTACTTAGGGCAGGTAATAACCGCGGAGCCGAACAACGAGATTGAAGTAACTAGAAGAATAAGAATGGGGTGGAGCACATTTGGCAAGCACTCTCAAATTATGACAGGTAGAATGCCACTATTCCTCAAGAGAAAGGCATATAACAGCTGTATCTTGCCGGTACTTAGCTACGGAGCAGAAACCTGGAAACTTACAGAGAGGGTTCAGCTTAAATTGAGGACGACGCAGCGAGCAATGGAAAGAAAAATGGTAGGCGTAACCTTAAAAGACAAGAAGAGAGCAGAGTGGATTAGGGAACAAACGGGGGTTAAGGGTATCATAGCTGAAATCGCGAAGAAGAAATGGACATGGGCCGGGCATGTAGCGCGTAGACAGGATAACCACTGGTCGTTAAGGGTAACTAACTGGATTCCCAGAGAAGGCAAGCGGGTTAGGGGGAGACAGATAGTTAGGTGGGCAGATGAGATTAAGAAGTTTGTGGGTATAAATTGGCAGCAGCAAGCACAAGACCGGGTTAACTGGCGAAACGTGGGAGAGGCCTTTGTCCTGATGTGAACGTAGTCAGGCTGATGATGATGATGATACGTAACTCAATTTCAGGGGGGTAATAAACAAGTGTCATTCTCATATTTCGGTTCCCTTGCTGAATCATACGGTATGTTTCATGAACAAGATTGAGCATGCACTCGCCTATTTGCCTGATATGCATTAGAAACACGATTCCTTCGCAAAGACACAAAAACCACGTGTTTTGACAATGAGATTGTATGTTACTGATTGCAGCAGTGACAATCACTGATTGTTCCCGGAGGGCGCTACTTTCAAGGAATTATGTTATCAGAGAGTGTTTACGGAATGCCATATAGCTCCACAAAATGAAAGTTTCCCCCGTCGGGAGAAAGTGTCATTCGCTCGTCTTTGGTTCGAAAACAAAGTGGTGGGCGGAAGCAGGGGAGCTGTATGCCCTGCACAGTAAGATTCAGTGGTGGCAATAAATGTTCTGAGGCCTCGGCTTTCCAAATGGACAGTCACGGCAAATGTTTCCTGGCGCTGAGGTCGTATAAAGACACCGCAGTTCCGATCTATTTGCGGAGAAAAAAGTGCCAACAATACCGTGACCTCAATACACGCCGAGTTTTTTGTTCACGGTTTCCTTTTTTCTAGTTATCATTTTCTCGAGTGCAATGAAACAGTTCTGGTATAGTAAATTTATTGACTTAGGGTCCTTGAGTTTAGCGCTTCAGTTTCTTAGGAATTGTGATGCCGAGGCTGCTATGAGGAACGCTGTTTTATGATCGCCCCGAAGTACAACCAGATTCTAACGAAGCCTTTTGTCATCCACCTCGCACTGCGTCGAACGTGAATGAAAAGAATTGAGTTGGGTTTTTTTTCTATTGCGCAAACGGCCAAATTCTTCCGAAGAATCAGCATCAAGAGACGGTGCGCTGTGCATTCATATTATATGTACATTCATTCCCCTTTATCAATGGATCCACGTGGCACCACGTACAAATACCGAGAACATGTCATTCGCTTAACGGACGCTACACAAACAGCCACAAAACACCCATAACAAAAAGGTGTTCACGCATGGCACAAGGTTGTCGGGTCAACACGTGAGTGAAAAAATGAAACATTTAGGAACGCACAAGTAAATATTTGTAGAAGCTCTGCTCTATTTATGAGAACTAACTGTAATCTTAACAAAAGGTGTTTCTTCTAAAAGAACATATATTTTTAAAAGATACACCTACCGTCTTTATTATTAATTTATTCTGCACTCCTGATGTCTAAGCATCCCAGTACTCGTTTTTTTCCTAATTCATTTGTAGCAGCTATGGAACAAACTTGTTTTCATAAATTGTGTGGGCTAACCAAGCACCTTTATAATGCGAATGCAAGTATTAACTTAACGAGGGTTTCAGTCTAGAAGAGTGGTGGTATAATCAAATACGATTGAGCTGCCACCTTGACCCACGTGTGTGAAACCGCATGATCTCATCCAACAAACGCGTTCTTAACGAATATTTTTTCAGGGAGAGCACCAATTAAAATAACCCTGTCAAGTCTGTAAGAGCTGCAAGAAGCCCAAATAATTCTTTACATGCGGCGATAAACGGCGGAGCAACGGCCCACAACATTCACCTTAACTAATTCGCATGACTTAAGATTCGGCATTTTCCCGTCTCGTGCCACTCGAGTACCATCAGTCCTCGAACCGCACGACACTGCACTGAAGGCACCTTTTTATTTGATCCAACAATAATGATTCACTGGTTCTAAACACACACACACACACACACACACACACACACACACACACACACACACACACACAAAATTCTTCAACGTATACGTTATACGCGCCGCAGCCGGATTTGGTAGCCTCCATTACAGCCTACTCACGTACTGTTATCACTCTGCTTGTTGATTTTTGCAGTCCTTGTACTGTATTGGTCACTCAGAAAAAAAAGCATGATGAGGAAGAGCCTCACAAGAAAGTGGTATCAGGACGCCTTTCCAAGTGCGTTTGAGAGCTTAAGGGATTCCACTTCCTGGTGCTCCAAGCCAAATTGTTTCGGAGCACCGCTTTTATATTCCCGCTCCTGCATTTAGTGGCGTCACCGTCGGAGCCGTCTGGGCGTAACAGATAGGCACAAAAAAATACAACTGCTGGACATAAAAATAAAACGAGAAAGCAATACCCACGATTGAATGGGATTTGAACTCGGCCATAATTTTTGCTTCAGAATACTTGCTACAAAAGCACGTTTGTGATTGAAACAAGTTTCTAACAAGACACTATACAGGCCTCCTGTCAGGGAAGGGCTCGCATTAGCCTGTGTGAGATAGAGTTGCAGACGAGTAAAATAACAACCAATCATCATAAAATGCTAGCTGCGAAACTAGGGGTTCCGTCAATACTTCGCACCCACTGCAAAGTGGTCAACCACGATTCTTCATCATCATCATCAGCCATAGGCATTAGAGACAAAGAGCGCATTGTGCTTTAGAGGTGGGAGCTGGTACATGTCTCATCCGCAGTAAGACGTATGCCAGGGATGACAAGTGAAGAAAAAAGATAAAGGGAAGAAAAGGAATGGACGAGATGCAGGAAGATAAAAACATAATAGCATATCCGCGCAGTGAATGATGACGAGTGGGGAAAACGTCCATGCGTCCATCCGTGCGTCCCGATGCACGGACGGTTGAACGCAGAGAAGGACGTACGGAAGCATGGACGGACGCACAGACAGACAGACAGACAGACACACAGACAGACAGATAGACATATAGGTGTATAGATGGATAGGTGTATAGATAGATAGATAGATAGGTGTATAGACAGACAGACAGACAGACAGACAGACAGACAGACAGACAGACAGACAGACAGACAGACAGACAGAGGACGAACCATGGACGGAAGCATGGAGGGACAGACGTGCCCAGAAGAATGCTACGTCTTCCATTGCAAACCTCCTTCGTGAGCTCAGCGGCTTAACATTAGCCCGAACTGCCGATAGATACATTTTTCTGTTTTCTTGTAGCTCGGGGTTTTATCACGGATACACATACTACTTGATGAAAGTGTTGGGAAATATTAAAAGTGAATGGCGGTGCCGGTGCGTCAAACAGTTTGTCAAGGTACTCAGTCACTGCTCTCTGCTGGGGTGTGTCCAGACAGCTCGATGCAGAGGCGCTCATGGTTAAGTGGTCAGAATCGCTCGTACTGGATACCATCGGCTGCACATCGATCACGCAAGACCAGGACGGGCTGCCCACTTACATAATAAATGAGCGCTGTCTTGGAGCAACCCTGCAACTTCATGGTTAACCCTGCTCCCGAGCTTGATGGCCCTACGCCCCCTACTCACTCTTGGAATCGGCCTAATCTCAAGGCAACCCCGAATTTTATGGTCTTCGCCACATACGATTTACCGAATTACAACAAGCATTCCTATGCTCCTTCAATCTTTAATACTTGTAGTTGTTCGAGTAGGGGGCATTTCCAGTTCGTAAGCAACGCAATGAAACGTTTCTTTCATACCTGTCAGTTCATTAACTTAATCTTACTAAGCTGATTGCTCAATCCCAGCTTTTATGTGCCATTCTTGTCTATTCCGTTCGTGTTATTATTCGCTTTATCAGGAAAGCTGATATGTTTTTGTGACATATGAACGGTACAATATCCACGATGGTGTTCTGATAATTAGACTGCGATGCGTTTTACGCGAAAGACACGTCCTGCACTTGTCTGGGTTTCGTACAGCTTGTCTAACATCATTGATGCTATGTAAAACATTCAAGGCATTTAATGCATTATTTATTATCTTTTACAAATGACAAATTCGCATTCCCTGGTTTTGTAAAACAGGATCATTTTTAATGGTTTTACACATGGGGTACAATATTGATTGCGCTTGCCCAATATACTAGTAAAACACCCAAGAGGAGCATGTCTTAGAGATTAAGGGAGGATTTCCAGAATTTAGATTTATTCGGGCACTCTGCTTGCACAAAGTATTAGATATTTGTCTTAGTTTCTATCTCCGACTAGCTTAGAGTAAAAGATTACACCTTATCTCATTAAAAAGAACCATGTGGGAATGCGAAGCAGCACGTGTGTTCCCCTGTGTTTTGATTTGTTTGTTTCCGTGTATGTTTCATTCTTGTTTGGAGTTGTGTATGTGTTGTTTACCGCTTATGTTGCATCCTCTTCCCATTGGCGTGCATTATCATGTGTGTGCCGCAACGTGAACACCCAACTGTGCTAGGAAAGTGCAACGTAGCTCTCTCTATTCTCTCTCTATACATACCTTTCAATGCTATCTTTTTATTCTCTGCTTACCCCATCCCTTGTGAGCTACTGTTGAGGTGTCACGCTTTGAGGCAGACACTTACGGGGCTCACTTTTCTCTTCTTGTCTCTTTCGGAATCACATAAGAATCCTATAAGCGAGCGAGCGCTCAATAAACAGGAGCGCACAGCTATGGCGGAGAGATAAACGGGTGAGGAAAAACGATGGAGGGGGGGGGGGGCAGCGTTCAGCTCCCACCTCCCACCTCCTCACGCTCCTTTTGAGGAGAGGGGACGTGTTGGAACATGCACAGGGGGTGAGCGGATGGTCACCGAGGGACGGAGACAGACCCGAGCAAAAGCTCCTTCGCATCTACAAATTTGAAGTGATAGTCGTCCTTATAGATATTTTACTGAAGGCTCCCTGAGCGCTGTCATAAGCCCCTCTGGGCTGTTGTTAACATCGGTGCCCCGCCCCTCCACAGAAAATGAAAAGTGTGGGCTGAAGCTGTGGCGTCAGCTTTTGTACTCCCGTCCGACAGCCCAGAAAGGTGGGGATCTGCTTCTCCGGTATACAAGTCTATATTGGCCTAGTTAAATTATGACAGTACAACATGCGCTAAAGAATCTATGACATATAGAGAAAAAAGTTGCAATACTGACAGCTTTTTTATGAGTACAAGACGTCTTAGACGTCCTATTAGGTGGGACTCCGCCAAAAGAAACTTGAGGCTTAAGCATAAACCAATCAGGAGGACTAGGGACAAGAAGGAGAATTGACGCACACAATCAGTGGACCAGCACTGCGCTTTGTGTGCTCACAACTTCTTTCAAGAAAACCCAGCCGCATGCGCTGTTCCCGCTGGCGCATATGAAATGTGAGATCCTGCCACTCTGGCGGTAAAATCTTGGCCTCCGAGTACGCCACGTTTCATGTTCGTTTTCAGATGCGGAGCATCTTATACTCGCGCCTTGTAGTGCGCCGTCCGCACCGCTTCTCAAACATTCGACAGAGAACGCGCGCGCATGCGCCGTCGCGCCGTCGCCCACTCTTCCACCATCTGTGCATCCCTTCCTCCTCTACACACCGCGCGCGCTTCACTCCTCCACCATCTGTGCGCCCTTCCTCCTCTACACACCGCGTTCGACATCTACAATTCTCCTGATTCTCCAGTGGACGCGCATGTGGCGTTGCGCTTCGAGAACATTCAACAGCTGACAGTGCATGCGCCGTCGTGCTGTATATATACTCAAGGTCGGCGCTCGCTCGCTCAGTTGCCGCTCGTCGGTTGGTTTGTACGGCGCGTCGACGTCCAAGGTCGCGGTGAAATGAATTCCAACGAATCCACAAACACAATGATCGACGTCCCTTCGACCAGCGCCGCCCTTTCGCATACGTGTGTACGTGTTCACTCATTTAACACCCCCTCCTACAACCACGTTAACCAATTTAGCCATCGACCCAAGTAAGTCGCAATTTAACACCCCATTTCACAACCACGTTAACCAATTTAGCCATCGACCCAAGTAAGTCGCACTTTAACACCCCGTTAACCAATTATATGGTCCGCATCTTCCGCAGTGTTCCCCCGAGGGAAGCTGCGGGCAATTTTTTTCATTTGTGTGTTTCGTGAACAGTGCATGTACGTTGTTTTTCCTGGAACACGGTGTGAGCTAATAAGGCACAGTTGCTAGTCCAGTCATTGTGTGTATCAATGATCTTTCTTGTCCGCTGTCCTCCTCAGAAGTTTCAAATTTTAAAGGCCGTGTAGCTAATTGCCCAGATTTTTTACCTTATTGCACTAGAAACTTCAGGTTCGCAACCAAGGAATTAGAGAAAACATTTTTTTTTTGGGGGGGGGGGAAGGGGGAGGCTACTTTGAAGTGGTCCTTTTATCTCTGTATGTGTGCATGTGTTGTTTTGCAGGCAGCTGAAGTAAATGTTTTCTTTTTTGTTAGTTTTCAGTTCATAGTGTTGGAGTACTGACGAATAGGCGTTATGAACAACCTACCTTTCATATGTCAAGGAGTCGAGTATCCTCTGTGTCTAAGGCATTGCAGCTAATGTAGTTCGAGGCAGTGGCGTAGGCTGCTTCGTTTCTTTGTAGACTACCGTGTCCCTGCATACTTAATATGAGCGTGTATCGGAGTAGGGTGGTTTGCCGTTATGAGATGTTAAGTGCATTGGCTGAGTTCAGGCCTTCCGCATAATTATTCACCAGCCACAGCGGGGAACCTCAAGACATTTTATGATATGCGGGACATGACTAGCAGACGTGTAATCATTGCGAGAAAACAAAATGGCAGCATATCTACGGAGTGAATCATGGAGAGTGGGGGGAAGCATTCGTCCGTCCATTCGTTCTTGCTTCCGTCCGTCCTTGCGTCCATCTGTGGGACCGTCCATGCGTCAATCCGCCCGTCCGTGCGTGCGTCTGTTCGTGTATCCGTCCCTACATTCGTCCATGCATCCACCCCTGCGTCCATTCATGCGTCCATCCATGCATTTGTCTGTGTGTACATTCCTCCATCTATTAAACACTCCATGTACCACCACCTCGCATCTTTTCAAAATATATTCCCCATATAGCAACACCGCCATCCAGCGGACATTCCAAGGACTAAACGAGAGGTGGCACACGCACACATTCCTACGGCTTGCGCTTCGGGTCTACTTCGCATCCTTAACCACCTCGAGTTCATGGTATATACTAGTTCACTGTATTCATGGCACTGCAGCCCAACGCTGGCTAAACCCTTCTAAAACCAAGGAGGTTACGCCCAGCGAGTATAACGTAGCAACCTTTTCCTGTGAGATACTCCTCAATGTACTTGCCAATGGCTGCTAATGGGAAATGATAGACAGGAGAATTCGTTTTTTTTTCTTACGGCTTGCACTTCGTATCTACTTCCCACCTTTAACCACCTTGAGTTCATTCATGGTGTATACTAGTTCATTGTATTCATGGCACTGCGGCTCAAAGCTCGCTAAACCTTTCTAAAACTAAGGAGGTTACACCCAGCGAGTATAACGTAGCAACCCTTTCTTGTCAGATAGTGCTCAATATACATGCCAATGGCTGCTAATGGGGATCAAAGCGCGCGCGTTAACTAAAAGCTGAATGCTCCTGTCTCTCATTCCCCATTAGCAGTCACTAGCATGTACATTGAGCACTATATTTATTGTTCAACAACGCACAGAAGAAATCTCTCGCCGGCAGACACGAAGCGCAAGTATTTACGAAGTGCAAGCCGTAAGAAAGTAAAAGCCGAATTCTCCTCTCTCTCAATTCCCATTAGCAGCCGTTGGCATGTACATTGAGCACTATCTGACAGGAGAAGGTTGCTACGCTATACTCGCTGGGCGTAACCTCCTTGGCTTTAGAAAGGTTTAACAAGCGTCGGGCCGCAGTGCCATGAATACAGTGAACTAGTATATACCATGAACTTGAGGTGGTTGAATTTGGGAAGTAGACTTGAAGCGCAAGCCTTCAGAAAGTCTGCGTGTGCCACCTCTCGTTTAGTCCTTGGAATGTCCGCTGGATGGCGGTGCTTTTATAGGGGGAATATATGAAGAAAAGATGCGAGATGGCAGTATTTGGAGTTTTGAATAGATGGACGAACAGACACACAGACAGATGCATGGATAGATGCATGAACGGACGTAGGGGCGGATGCATGAACGAACGCAGCGACGGACGCACGAACAGACGCACGCACGAATGGGCGGATGGACGCATGGACGGTCACACAGATGGACGCGTGGACGGACGGAAGCAAGAACGAATGGACGGACGAATGCTTCGCCCCACTCTCCATTATTCACTCCGTGGATATGCTGCCATTTCTTTGGGGCCACCTGAGTATTGGTGGTACCGACCGCCAGGGATACCAAAAAAAAATGAAAATCTCGCTGATCACATTGACACGTTGAAGTGTCAACGCACTTCTTTTAGGCGCGTTTTCAAAGAAGGCTTCCTGAGCACTTACATAATTAGCCATGACTACCCTGCTCACAATTAACAAAGAAAGTCTTATGTGCCGGCAAGTCCAGTTTTGCTGCGTCTACTCGCTAGGCTACGCATTGGAAGACTCGGTATTGCTGCACCTACTCACTAGGCTGTGTGTTCTGGCACAAACACCAGATCTCGAAACTGCATTGTCGGGTGCCTATAGAGAGGTCTAGCATTCCTCGAGGCGATCAATATTTAACTTAACCACATACAGTATTTGCTGCAAAAATGGCGAATCGCATACAATGACATGATATATGAAGTAGGATGTGTGATGGGGGCGAAAAGCTAGCCTCATATTAGTATGTGTGGTTTAACGTCCTAAAACTACAATGTAATTACTACAGACGACGTATTGGAGGACTCCAGAAATTTGCACCACCTGGGGTTCTTTAACGTGTACCCAAATCTCAGCACAGGGGCCTACAGCATTTTCGCCTCCATGGAAAATGCAGCCGCCGTAGCCGGAATTTAATCCCGCAACCGGTGGGTCAGCAGCCGAATACCCTGGCCATTAGGCCACCGCGGAGGGTCCAAAGATGTCTGCCTCATACTTTGACTTAGTAGAAAAAGGGGAGGAGCCCTAGGACGAACCTTCTATCTCCCCTGAGGGAAAACCCTGTCCAAGATGATGTCATGGCTGTGCCTTAAGAGGCCTACGGCATTGTACTTCTATTGTATATGTGCCAATGTGTCGTGCGCCTAAGTACGACGCGTTGAAGGGGAGATTCGCGGATGTGCTGGTTATGAAGCATTAGTCTACCAACGTAACTGTGAGAGGACTGCGTTACATATAAATTGCGCGTTTGCAAACACGTCAGTGTGTGTGACCATGGCGCAGTGAATTGCGTGCCTTGCATGTGTTGTCACATACTGAGAGGTCATGGCTTCGACTACCGTGGACGAAACTTATTTCTTTGCCATCATATTGGGTGCATTTCATGAGGGTATTTCCATGGCAAAAATACGTCACTGAAATCTTGATGTACCTTAGCATAAACAGAGAGAGAGAGAAAATAAATGAAGGAAAGGCAGGGAGGTTAACCAGAAATTCGAGTGTTCGGTTTGCTACTCTCAACTAAGGGAAGGGAGAAAATGAGGAATAAAGATGGCAAAAAAGTGAAAAGCGAAACAGACGCACGAAAAAGAAGAGAAAGAAAGTGAGCTGGGGAGCTATAGCCTATTCAATAGTCCACTACCACGCAAAAAGTTCAATAAAGCCTTCACTGATGTAGTGTGCGAAGCCAGATTATGTCGCTCTTTAAGCACTGACTGTTCTGACAAGGGTCTGTCGTCAGGGCTAGCTAACGCAGCAGCTAGCTGCTGTCTTTGCACGCTGTAACGAGAGCAGTGACCGAGAACGTGCTCTATCATTTCAACGCTGCCGCAATGATCGCAAGCAGCACTGTCTTCCACAACGATCCGTAAGGCAAAAACTTTGCTGACTCTGGAAAATCACAGTTTGCAAAGCACCGTTGTCCCAAGTCGAGATAGTCCGGAGGGAGGCCAAAGTCAACAAGTTGTTCCCAGCCTTTGTAGTCGCGTGCTCCATAAGTACTCAGCGTTCCACAAGGATTTTACTTCATTGGCAATTTTTCGGATTTTCATTGCAGCGTCAGTCTTTGAAAATAGAATAGATTCTTCTTTCCCATCTTTGTGTGCTGTTCGACCAGCTGCATTGACAAGTTCGTTGCCCAATATGCCGAAGTGTCTTGGAAGCCACTGAAACGTGATTTCGTGTCCTTCATCGAAAACCCTTTCTTGTTGAAATATGAGGTACTTTCAAAATATCGTTAGCCCCACCCCTCCCCCTCTCCTGCTTTTGAATCCCAGTTGATATTCTCTCAAGTCCACGAATCAAGCTTATTTTACCTTAAGAGAAGTGAAATTTTACACACGCTCTTTACGAAGAGGCCAATGGCACTATTGCCACGAATTTATCATGGAATAGATTTACCATTTAGCACTACCTAAATCGTTATTGAGATCATAACAAAAATATAACCACACTACGAAATACTAATTATATTTGGGAGTCTTTCATTCGCGCAGAAATTTGAGTTATCTCTTGAAACTTTCTTTCTCTTGACTGTCACAGACCATAAGTATGTTCAATCCTGACGAAAGCAGCTGACGCCGGAACGCAGCATTTGGAAATGACTAAAAAGAATGAAAATTAAACAGAAGAGCTGCAGTTTCGTTTTCTGTTCAAATTTTAAAATATCTTTGACACAAGCTTTCTCTGCCCGATCTCTGCCCGAACAGTACAGCCAAAAATAGAATGAAAGAGCGCTTCAGTTTAGCCAGTACTCACACAGTTCCTACTACTCTTCTTGTGAGAAAACAGACGGGCTGAAACAGAAAACACTGGAGTCACCCGCGTAGAACAGCGGTATACGTTTCCTCTAATAATTTTTGGGGGAGATAGGAACAGTTTGGTGCATTGCCAGTGAAGTTATTTCATACCTTCGCCTTGTGGGTGTACAAAGTCAGTTGGGCAACCGTTTTCTAAGCTGCCACCATACTTCATGCCCAAGCTCTCGATTCAATAGTGCGCCTACAGAATCTTGACTTGCCTTCTGCGATCCTCTCCACCGATCAATGGCCTTGCACCGCCTGAGAAATTTTGAGAAGCCCTATCGAGCTGTTGCCTTCGAAAGGTAAGAATCGTAAGCAATCTGCCTGACCTCTTTTTTTGTTAAATTTCATTAAGTTCTATTTTTAAGGAGCATACAACTTTTCGAGGATTCTTCTCCAGCCGGTCGAACTACGTCGAATTGAATGTTGGGCAGGTTGCAATTTTATACAGCGCGTCACCGAAAGAAAAGTTGAGCAGGCGTTCACAAAAACATAAGTTCTGCGGGCCTTCGATACTTAGATGGTTCAATACAAGCGTCTATCCTACTGCGTAGGAAAGATGACAACGTTGCGAAACATTCGCGTACTTAGAAGTCTTACTTCTTGGCACAAGTTATGTGTCGCACTTTCTCGGGTTCTTTTCTTTTCTTTTTATATAAAGAATATCAATGTGTACTGCAGGAAATGACGAACACCACAATTTTAAACTGGCAGCCGAGGTCTAACAGTGAAACACAGTTGGCTTGTTTTCATTCAATGCTGCGGTTCAGGCGCAAAGAAAGCTTCGTAAAGCTTCGTGAATATGCGAAGACTGCGCATTAGCAGCACTTTTTTATCATCAAGTTGCAGACCTTAAGATAACTTCTGGCATAAATAAAACGCAGCTAACCATCGGAAATGAGAACGCTGCTATGGCGCGAGAAGCGCTAGAACATAACTGCCTTTTCCAAAGATTCGCACTCAACAAATGCGAAGAAAGCAGTGTAGAGAAGACGAAACTGTTTTTTTTTCGTAGAGATTACTTTTTGCTGACAGAAAGTGACTGCCAGTACAACTGCACAATGGTATTCGCTATAAATGTTCCACAATGAAAGCTTCATATTGCATATATAAAATATCCATAATACGGGCCATAATAAATATACATATTGGTAATCATGTAGTTATTGCATTACTATAAAATATATACTTAGTAATATCTATTTAGTTTAACTGCGCACATGACAACCTTATCCTGAACGAAGCCTGAAGAAAAGGCGCACAGCGCAATGTCGCAGCAAGATTACTGCACCGCGCTAGAATGACGGACGTATTTCACAGAGTATCTCAATTAGGAAAACGCAATTTTGAAAATTTTGCAATTTCTTCAAAGTTATATAGAGATTAATAGGCAGGTAAAGGGCCAACATTAAAGCATCTGAACGTATGAGAAAGTGCTTGTGTCTCCGTGACAATGTGTGCATTAAAACACCTATTTCTAACAGCGGGCCTGTAAGCCGGCCCTAAACTGTTTGGAGTGGTCAAGTGAGTGTAGGAAGTGATCATCATCATGAACAAATATGTGCCACAATATGTGGGCGAACTTCACTATTCACCAATGGTTCACTAAAGGGAACGCAATAGACAGGCGGGATATACCGACGGATATTTTCAGACAGAGACGTAAGCACTCTTTCAAAAAAGCTACAATAAACCGGCAGAATTTAGTTAGTGATAAACACCGCTGTCACAACTCTCAGCTTGGTTGAAGCATCTGTGCAGTGTGCTTTAGCGTAAAGTAGTCATAGAATACTAAACAACTGCAATGACAATGACAGCTGCGACAAGAACTTGGAGTGACGGAAAACGAACACGAATGACGACGTGCCCGTCCATCTACAGATAGTACGAACGGTTGGTTGCAGCGCATGTTTCTGCAGCTTGGACATTTGTGTGTTGCCTGCGACTGTCGTGGTTTAACTGGAACCTATGTGCGCTGAAAAGCAACCTAGAAATAACGCAAATTCGCAAGCTTAAGCCAAGCCACAACCTGTCAGCAATCAGATTTGAGTTCGAAATTGTCCAACTTTGCTGTTTGAAGCCTTGCGCAATTTAGTGCAAGAATTGCCACTTTTTTGTTATCTCAGCAGTCAGCTAATTAGTTAACACTACATATATTGCAAACTATAGTCAGTGATGGCTACAACACTAGTGACGATGACGATGACGACGACGCTGTGAAACTTCCCAAGACAACCTTTAACTAAAAGATCTTGGTCACGGGATAGAATGCTGGCCATGGCGGCCTCTTTTTAGAGCGGATCAAAAATGCTTGAGGCCCTTGTGATTACTTTAAATGCCCGTTAGAGAACTACAGATAGATGAGGTTTCCGGTATTGTCGTAATCATGCAGTGGTTTTTGCTCATCAAACCTCAACAACTATTAATCTCAAAGCTGTGAACCTTTTCGTCATCTCCACCACTCTTTTTCTCCTTTCCCACATCCTCTGAGTGGAGCCGCAAGCTAGAGCTCTCTAGCTCCAGCTGAGCTTTCGGTCTTCTAATGAAATTTCATGCTGTTTCTCTTGCCAGAAAATTGAGTGATAAAGGAAGGAGACACGTAAAAAAATATCGCAACAAGTGCACTCATGCATGAATGTCCTCGTAAGCCAAGGCAAGCATTTGTGCATTGTGGGCACACTGATATTTGATACACTTCCTGCATGTAGAATTTAGAGTTAGTTCTGAGTCCGGTTCTACTTATTCTTATATGATTTCCGTGGCAGTTGCATCTTCTTCTGCGCTGCTTTCCCAAGCTTCTGAGCTTGTCTCTATACAGAGGCTTCAAAAAAAAAAAAGAGATTTCATAAGACATGTTTCTGAACAGCTGCCGAAGATTAAGTTCTTCAGCTAGCTGAAGGTACGCTCTATTTTGCCGCCCTCAAAATAGACGAATACTGAGAAGACATGCCCCTGCAACCAAACTTACATTTAGAGAAGGTTTTGCATGTGCTAGGAAGAAAATCAAGTCTTCTTCTGTGCAGTAAAAAAGACTTTTGATCATCATCATCATTATAATTATCTGCGCTTTCTTTTTTGTGTGTGTGTGCCCTAGCGGTGAACGTCCTTTCAGAAACTATAAACAATACTAGGCCATCTGAATCGAATGCGCAAGATGCTACTTTTTTATGGTGATTTCACATTTCACAGAAAAGGCGGAGACAGTTTCGACTAACCATGTTGTCGGTCGATCACGATATTCAAAACGTACAGCTGTGAAGTGGCACGTTTGGTGCAACGCTGGGTACTTGGTTGGTGTTTCATCAGTGTAACTGATGTTGTCATTCCGCGTACATATAGTCAAAAGAGCTTCAGAAAGCAGGTGTCGCGACTTCTCTTGAAATTTTTGAGGGCATGTGACTGGTGATAACTGACAATTTTGTTGCTGGGTGGTGCAGTGAGATAGGAGTCCTGTACAATGCTGCATGCGCAATAACCCAGAGGCCGCTGGCTTATGCAGAATTACGTCGTGCGTAAGATTTTTCAAGACATTTTGTCACATCTTTTGAAAGACGCTTAAAGATTTTAAAGAATTTATAGGAGGCCATAACGCTTTTAAAAAGTTTCAAAAGGTCACGTGCAGTACGCGCAACTTTTTAAGAGTCTGCCAACGTTTGGTGGAAAAACGAACAAACAGAAGAATATTAGTTGCAACTAGCAAAGAGGAAACCGGGCAGGGCAATCGCCTGCGAATTTCGCAAGGCTAGATCTGCCGGCTTCCTACAACATCCTAATCATAATCTTAATCGTAATGTGACAGTCAAGATGATGGCTATAGGCGAAAACAAGAACAATGTGCCAAATGAAATTTTCTTGACATTAGCGTGATAACCTCGATCATTTCATAGCAATTAGGCATTAAAGAACTGCAGCTCTGAATAAGCGTGTTGCGAAGAAGTTTCGAAATAACAGGAGAGTTATCAATCGATAATAATAAAGATTGTAGGGGAAAATCTACGACGGGAAATGTAACAGTATGCCAAGCATTTTGTTCAGGTGAGCCTGAGTCATAGCAGTACGCATTATACTGTTACACTGTGAATGCACGCTATTCAGGAACACCCAACCTTAGTTATCACCAAGAATGTGTTGAAAACCTTCTTGGTTATCACTGGTATTGAATACATATGATAAACTTCGCACCAGCTACAGACGATCTTTAGCTAATTGGTTTTTATTGCTTAAAGTAGATTTTATAGTGTACACTGCAGTATGTATTCCTTCATTCATTTAGGTTGAAGTCATTCTTTCTATGCCCAAGTTTTTATATCAACATTAAAGTTTGAAAGTGGTCTTTTTATGTGGACATCACAAAAAGGAACGAGAAGCTTGTTCCGAAACACCAAGTTACTTTTTATACCAAGCGTGGCAATATTCAATTTTAGCACCGTATAACATAAATGCAAGTACTACAGCACGATGTGTCAACTCAATACGGTACGAGGAAGTTATAAAGGTTATCCTTGGGTGTCCACTGGCTAAACAGTTTAGTGACGGGGCTCAGCTCTGAATGACATACGCTACCATGTAGTTTTCACTGTTTTAATTTTTTTATAGTGACAGGCGGTCGCTTTTTGCTTTTTGCTAGCTTCTTCACTGTTGCCTTAGGGCATTTATTGTTTCATAATTTTTTTTCTTGCGCCGGCCCCTGAGATATGAATTTTCATCCAATATAATACGAGAGGTGAAGCAGCTCTGGATGCGCATAGAAAAAAAACCGTTTAGCAAGACTGCTCTTCTTGGTTTTGCAGGAAAAATGAAGAATCGCAGAGGAGAGAGCTGGCCGTTTCGATTTGATTCTGCGTTCTTCTGTGACAGGGCTGTCTGCGTGAGTTTGTAGTTCGTGCTGCGTGAAGGCATCGGAAGGCTCTCAATTTCTCAAGCACTGCTGGACGCCCACGGTGAAGAACGGCGGGGGACGACTTATAGTGGATGTGTTTTTAGAAGCAATAAATAACTTCCATGTGCATTGGGATCGGCTGTCAGTGTTCTGCGAAAACCCTGTTTGAGATAGTGAACAACGTAGAGTGTACACTAGCATTGATCAGTAAACTGAAAGGAATCTTGATACAGTTTACGAGAAAGAATGAAATTAAAGTTTCTCTTTTGGTATGTCACAATGTTTCTCAGTTCAGTGACCGTCTGAGTTTTCTGTTTCTCTTGCCATCTGTCACTGTTGTTCTCTCTCGGCGCGCAAGCTTGCCCCAGCTGTATTCTCTTTCTTTCCCCATCACACACACACACACACACACACACACACACACACACACACATACATACACACACACGCACGCACGCAAGCACGCACATGCACACAAAAAACGCCATATTCACGAAGTCAATGACGATAGAGCTTGCTGTCTTGCTGTCTGTCAGTCTGTATACATGTCCGTCCGTTCGTCCGTCTGTCCATCCGTTCTTCTGCCTCCTATCACACTAAAGCATGCATCTCCTGTGCGCATCGGAGTTTAGCGAGCGCTTCAGCGCCATCTAGTGACCACTCCGAGTAATACAGATGGCTACTATGGACGACGAGGCACTAACTTACTCCTCAAAACGTTTCAGCGCTAAAACACACACAAACACACACTCGTGAGCACACGTGTTATTGAATGAACTTCTTTGCCAGCAACACCTGCAGTTACAGAACTATATTTGCCGTAAACTTTTCTTGGCACTGGTAAAGCGGCGGAAACGGAGCTACTGCACATGTGGTACTACGCGAAGCAGTCCGATTCGGCGCACGGCTCGTAACGCTGTGCGCCAAAACGGACTGCTTCGCGTCCGTTTTGGTGTGATGGGGGCCCACTATCAGCTCTTCATGTAGAAGAAGACACCTCAGAGTGTTTGAGGTACAAAGACGGGAGTCTGACCACATCGTGTTTCTATGTGCGCGTACGTCATGCATGTTCTCGAAGTGTGGTTTGTCCCTTCAAGTCAGCGAGAGTGTGACTGTTTCTACGTATGCCTGAAACGACGTACTAAACGCATTTGGTCTTTCTCGGCTGCTAATGCGTTGTAATAAGATCGGCGAGTGCAACTTTTCAGAGTGCTGTGTATTGTCGTCGTACCCTCCATTTACCAGAATAGTTCCAGACTGGATGCTGCTTTTTGTTATTGCGATAGCAGTTATATGGACATGCTGGATTTTGCCGCCGGCGTCAGCGTATACGTCGACGTTGTCGTCGATGTCATGCACCGAACATATATATTGTGTGAGCGAATTCCTCATGTGTAGATATCATCATCAGTGTGTGCCAGCTCGAGCTCGTCTCGAATAAACTCTTCCTCATAAGTGGTGGACGGTGCTTCTCGATCCCCAAGTCCTCTCACACGTTACCACTGGAGCTCCACTCGGGTCGTCATCTACTACCACGTGCTATGACAGTGCAAGACAATCCTGGTTCATCCAACACCACCAGCCCAGTAGAGTCTCCGCCGTCGACCCTGGCCATTCACAGCCACCAGTGTGATCCGCCAGTGTTCTCGGGCCTCAAAGGGGATAGCGTTGAAGAATGGCTACACACCTACGACGTCGTAACCGACTTGAACAGGGGGGATACTCTTCACAAATTACTTACGGTCCCTTTCTACCTGACTGATGTTGCGAAAACTTGATTTTCGAACCACCTCCAATTGATTGATTTATATGTGGGGTTTAACGTCTCAAAACCACTATATGATTATGAGAGACGCCGTAGTGGAGGGCTCCAGAAATTTCGACCACCTGGGGTTCTTTAACGTGTTCCTAAATCTGAGCACACGGACCTACAACATTACCGCCTCCATCGGAAATGCAGCCGCCGCAGCCGGGATTTGAACCCGCGACCTGCGGGTCAGCAGCCGAGTACCTTAGCCACTAGACCACCACGGCGGGGCGAACCACCTCCAAGATCTTCCCGACTGGGACACGTTCACACGGCAGATTCGTCAGATTTTTGGTTCCCCCAGTGTTCGAGCTGAAGCAGCAACGAAGAAGCTTGCTGAACGCATTAAACCTGCGGATGGATCATACACCTCGTACATTGAGGATGTTCTTGCCTTGTGCAAGCGAGTAAACTCATCTATGCCTCAAAGCGACCAAAGACGCCACATTATCAAAGGCATAAATACCGTCGCATTCAGCGCCCTTGAGTCGCAAAATCCTACCACGACTCAAAATGTCATCACCATTTGCCAGACACTAGAAGAACTTCAGTCTCTTCGTCTATGCCATGATGTCTCGGACACTCGCCTTCCTGTGGCCCTTGACATCCGTGCCCTCGTCCACGACATCGTTCGTGAGGAGCTTCATGGGCGCTGCTTTTCGTGCGCTCCACCATCTACTTTAATCTCAGCTCCAACCAACTTGCTGGACATCATTAGCCAAGAGATGGCATCTACGTCACATCCACCATGTTCCGCCGAATCCAGACCTCGTTAGGTACGAACGTACGCAGAAGGTGCAGCGCTCTCAGCACCCACCACTATCCCAGCGGCTACACCAGGTGGTCATGTATCCGTGGCGTCAGGGTCACCACCAATGCGCCCACAGCCCTATTACACCGTGCCACCTCCTCCTCGCCCAATCTGTTATTATTGCAGCTATAGGGGGGACATATCTCGTTTTTGCCGAAGGCGCCAACGGGACGAGCAATGCGGCTACGCTAAAGAGGAACGTGGACGCTTCAGTCCACTCATGAACTACCAGCGCACGCCTTACCGGTCTTCCTTTCAGCGTTTTCCCTCTCCACCTTACAGTAGTGGTCTGCCTGTGAACTCCCGTGAGTCTCGCCGCCGCTCACCATCTCATAATCACCGTTCCGTGTCGCCTCTGCGATCTGACTCCAACGTTCTGAATGCCCACTCAGAAAAATACCCAATGCAGTTTTAGGAGGGGAAACTGCATTCACCAGACAGCCAGCAATTCCTCCAGACAGACCATCGAACTTGTTAACAGTGTAAGTAGAAGGTATACGCGTCGAATCTCGAGTGGATATTGGTGCTGCTATTTCTATTTTTCGTTCTGACCTTTGCTGCAGTCTCCGCAAAGTCACAACACCTTACTCGGGCCCATCTCTCCGTGCTGCGATGAACGCCATTACTCGCCCACTCGCCCAGTGTACAGTTCGTGTTTTCATAGATGGTATTCGTCATCATATTGCCGTTTCAGTTCTCCGTCAGTGCACCCACGAACTCATTTTGGGGTGGGATTTTCTGTCGTCTGCATGCGCTTCTATATCTTGTCGTCAGCGCCTCATCCACTCCAATCTCACCGACTCTTCTGTATCGGAACACAAAGAGCGCATTTGTCTAGTCACCACTTCAGATTATCTTATTTAGCTTCCAGAGAAGAAGTAATTAGCGTTAATTGCTTCAATAGTGTGGATGTCGACGTGCTTCTTCTACCTTGTGGCCACACGGTACATCGAGACATTCTAATCATTCCAGGCCTTGCTCGTTTTTTAAAAGGGTCTGCTTTTATTACTGCGTTAAATCAGATCCCCGAACTCTTATTGATGCCCTGTGGATCAACAGTGACATGCGCTATTGACCTGCAGCCCGTTGCAATTGTTGCCCTTCCAAGTCAAGAAGACCTACCAGAGCCAAGCACGCCGCCACTCAACTCTCCCACTCCTCTATCGGTGACGATAAGCCCTAATCTGACAGCAGCCCAGAGTCAAGAATTGCTGAATTTATTGAACAGACATCTCTCTTTGTTTGACATTCATTCTATTGTCCTTGCTATGAGAACGTCTGAGACACACCGAATTTAAACTGACAGCTCCCAAATTATTCACCGGCGCCCATACCGCGTGTCTCCTGCAGAAAGGAAAATAATCGAGAAAAACGTGTCAGACATGTTTCGACGGAATATCATACGACCTTCATCGAGTCCATGATCTTCGCCAGTTGTTTTGGTGCAAAAAAAAAAGACGGAACAGTACGTTTTTGCGTTGATTACCGGGCACTGAACAAAATAACGCGCAAAGATGTTTACCCTCTCCCACGAATCGACGACGCACGAGATTCGTTGCCTGGCGCAGAGTATTTTTCCCACCTAGACCTGTGATCGGGCAACTGGCAAATACAAGTGTCCGAATCTGACAAAGAGGAGACGGCTTTTGCCACCCCAGATGGGCTATATGAATTTACCGTAAAGGCTTTCGGACTTTGTAACGCACCCGCTACCTTCGAATGTATGATTGATAGCATACTGCATGGCCTGAAGTAGAAAACCTGCTTATGCTACCTTGACGACATCATAGTGTTTTCGTCTGCCTTTTCGCAACATCTGCAACGTCTTGAAGAAGTCCTAGGTTGCCTAGCGAAAGCTGGTGTACAGCTGAATACGAAAAAAAATGCACTATCGCAAGCAAGACGATCAAGGTTCTAGGGCACAGTCAGCAAAGATGGTATTCGACCGGACCCTGAAAAGCTTGCAGCTGTCCTTGAGTTTTCCCGTCCGTTGTGTCAAAAAGACCTGCGCAGTTTTCTCATCTTGGCATCCTACTTTCGACGCTTCATACGCGATTTCGCAAGGCTTGCATCTCCGCTCCATCAACCGCTCGCACGTAACACGGCATTCGTCTGGTACGAAGACTGTGAAAAGGCTTTCCTGGCGTTGAAGCGAGCCCTGACATCCGACCCGGTACTATGTCACTTCGATCCAGGCGCATACACCATTCTTCACACTGACGCCAGTGGTCGTGGTCTCGGTGCCGTTCTACTGCAGCGTGTCAATATATATATATATATATATATATATATATATATATATATATATATATATATATATATATATATATATATATATATTGTGATGCAACGATGAAGGCAACCTTTACTAGGCTCAGAAGACACGATGAAGCGACCACACCCAAAGCATAGAACTCAGGCAAGCCAAGTCCCCACAGCAGATGAAGATGACGACAAGTCTTGATGATGAACATGTGTAAAGAAAGTAGATGTGCTTAATGAATGCCTACACTAACTTCCCCCCCACGTGAAAGTGCTCATCCTGACCACAGTTCTTGACCACAGTTTGAAGCGAAGAAGAACGCCGTGTGAAAGGCTTCATGCGGGATACGTGGACTATTTCTGCTGCCCGGCAGCGGCGGTCCGTTGAAAGAAAAACGGGTGCCACGCCATAATTGTCAGTAGACGTTTGCTCCAAGACAGTGTAGGGGCCAATGAAACGTAATGGAAACTTCTCGCACAGGCCAGGAGTGCGAATGGGTGTAAGAAAAAGGACTTCGTCGCCAGAGTTGAAAGACACGGCACGATGATAGGCATCATATTTAAGCTTCCGATCCAGTTGCTTGGATACAGTGTTGACACGAGCCAGCTGGCGGCAATTGAGTAGACGAGACACGTATTCTTCACTTGTGGATTGACATGGTTTAACAGTCGCACAGAAGAACGAAACATCGAGGAAAGAAGAGGGGAAGCGACCGTAGATGAGGTAGAACGGCGAGTAATGGTTTCTGCGTTGCACAGAGGTATTATAGGCAAAAAAAGAAAAATGACAAAATGGTGTCCCAGTTTCTGTGGTCCGGTTCGATATACATGGCTATCATATCTGACAGTGTACGACGAAAGCGCTCAGTTAGGCTGTTCGTCTGAGGATGGTAACTGGAGCTTGTTTTGTGTGTAGTGCCGGATGCCTTGAGCACTTCTTCGACAAGTTCTGAAAGAAATACTCTTCCACGATCGCTCAGGATTACACAAGGAGCTCCGGGACGAAGGATAATTGCTCGAAGGATGAAGTCAGCCACTTCCGAAGTGGATGCAGAAGGCACGGGAGCTGTTTCAGCGTAGCGGGTCAGGTGGTCGAAAGCTGTAACTATCCATCGATTGCCCGTGACAGTCTTAGGAAGCGGACCATACAGGTCAACGCCAACTATCTAAAATGGTTGCAGGGGAAACGAGAGCGGTTGTATTTGTTCACTTCGAGTTGATGTAGGTAGCTAGCGACGCTGACAAATGGCGCATGAGGCAACGTACTTCGAGACTCAGGTGGAGAAGCCCGGCCAGTAGTAGTGACATTTTATGCGGTCGTACGTTTTCTGGAAGCCCATGTGTCCAGCAGACATGTCGTTGTGATATATCTTGAGGACTTGAGCCCGAAGAGAGCGAGGTAGAACGTGCATCCAGCGTTGACCATCAGGGTGGTAGATATGACGGTACAGGACGTGGTTGTTGAGCTTGAATTGCGTTAGCTGTCGGCGAAGACGGGCATTAGGGGGCCGGGAAGTCCCGTAAAGACGGTCCATAATGCGGCGACATTAAGGGTCAGCACGTTGGTGGGATAACAACAAGCCACACTCGCTTAGAGAAGTTGGGTCGACGAAAGGCAAGGACGAAACATGTAGAAAAGAGAAGGCTGAAAGCTCCTCGAGGGCGGCAGTGGCGGGTTTGTTAAGTGGCTCCGAAGAGAGCGGGCAACGCGAAAGTGCATCGGCGTCTTGATGTTTGTTTCCCGATGTCTGTTTCCCGACGAATGATGAAGTCGTATTCTTGTAAGCGAATAATCCAGCGACCAAAACGGCCGCACAAGTTCTTGATTGTCGAGAGCCAGCACAAGGCGTGATGGTCCGTAACCACAGTTAAGTGGCGGCCGTGGAGATAAGGTCGAAACTTTTGTATTGATTATACGACCGCTAGGCACTCCTTCTCGGTGATGGTATAATTTTTTTCGGCAGGGGTCAGTGCACGGCTCGCGTATGCGACGACCTTCTCACATGAAGATTTGTCTCAATGTAGGAGAATTCGACCAATGCCTTAACCCCTAGCGTCTGTATGCAGGAGCGTAGGCGCGGTTTCGGCGAAATGGCAAAGGACTGGTTCGGATGTGAGCCCCCACTTCAGTTGGGCAAACGCCACTTCACATTCAGGAGACAACACAAAGGCGACGCCTGATCTGAGAAACTTGTGCAATGGTGAAGCTATTGAGGCGAAGTCTCGAATGAATCGGCGAAAATAAGAAGCGAGGACGAGGAAACTGCGCAAACCTTTGGCTTTTTCAGGACGCGGGAAGTGTTGGACAGCGGAAATCTTGTCTGGATCGGGACGAATACCGTCCTTGCTTGCGATGTGGCCTAACACTTTAACTGTCTTGCTCGCAAAACGGCACTTCTTGGTGTTCAGCTGAAGGCCTGCGTTTGCAAGGCATGTGAGAACTTCGCCCAGTCGTTGCAAGTGCTAAAGGAAGGTTGAGGAGAAAATAACGATATCGTCTAAATAGCACAAGCAAGTCTTCCAATTCAAGCCTCGTAAAACTGTGTCGATCATCCGCTCAAATGTCGCTGGAGCCTTGCAAAAGCCTAATGGCATGACGTTGAATTCGTACAGCCCGTCTGGTGTTGAAAAAGCTGCCTTTTCTTCGTCATCCTCGTGCATGGGTATTTGCCAGTAACCCGAACGCAAGTCTAGGCGTGAGAAGTATTCGGCACCTTGCAGTGCATCCAAAGCATCGTCTATGCGCGGCATGGGAAAAACATCCTTCTGGGGGAATATTATTAAGTTCTCTGTAGTCCACGCAAAATCAAACGGAGCCATATTTTTTCCTTACTAAAACAACAAGGGATGATCAAGGACTCGCGGAGGGACGTATAATGTTCCGTTGCCGCATATCGTCTACATTTTGTTCAATGACCTCACGCTCGGACGAAGAGAAGCGATATGGTCGATGGTGTACGATGGAAGTGCTATTGGTCTGAATACGATGCGTGATACTGGGCGTCTGTCCCAGAGATTAGGAACGGGTATCAAACAATCACCTATGCTTTTGTAGCAAGGCAAGCAACTCATCTGTCTGTGAAGAAGCTCTGGACTAATAGTCGCAGCAAGAGCATAAACGCATTATGAACGTCCAATAGAATGAAGGTCAGAACACGCTGGCATAAGCGGGACAAGAGACAGGTTGAGATTCGGTAACGCAAGCCATTGTGGTGCTTTTAGGAATGAGAATTTTCTCAGGCGTTTGGTTTGTAGCGCAGAGAAGTCTGGAGACATTGTGGGACCACGCTAGACCTGAAGCAAGGGCTATACCTCTTGCGAGACAGCGTTCAGATGGTTGGACAAACATGTCACCAGAGTCGATCACATTAGAAGTGATGGTAACTATTCGCTAATGACCAGGTGGTAGCTCGGTATCTTCCGCAGCGAGCAAGCGAACGGGCTTGTCATCCGCATAAAGGGCATAGTCAGTTTCTCTCATATGAACAACATTTTCACGACAGCAGATGGAAGCGTTCGCCGTAGACAGAAAATCCCAGCCTAATATAAGCTGGTGGGCACACGAACTCATTGCGGCGAATAGCACAAAATGAAGAAGAGCAGCTATGAAAACACGAGCGGTGCACATAGCGGCAGGTCTAATGGCGTCCCCTTGAGCAGCGAGCAGTGTAAGTTCATCATAAGGAGTGGTGACTTTTCACAGACGTGAGCTTAATGAATGCCTACATTATATATATATATATATATATATATATATATATATATATATATTTTAAGGCGTTTACTAGCCGGCAACGAGCGAGAATATATAATGGCGACAGTCACAGCCAAGCACGGGCGGCGTCCTTGTTGGGTAGCCCCACTAGAAGGTACTCAAGAGTTCGACCCATTTCAGCGTTCGGAGGCTTCGCTACAATTACCCCGGGGTCGAACAGGGAGCCACCTGGCTACCTAACAGCTCGTTACCATGAGCGGGTCATAATAAGCCTTCAGGCGCTCCACGTTGACGATGTGTCGCCCACGGCGGCGCATGTCCGAAGATTGTTCAACGGGTTCGATCAGATAGTTGACGGGTGAGGTGCGCTCGATGACACGGTAGGGGCCTTCGTATTTGGGACGTAGCTTGGAAGAGAGGCCAGCTGCAGATGTCGGGATCGAGCGCACCAGGAAGGAACGTGGGCTCAGAAGTGGTGGAGCCATCACGAATACTCTTCTGCCGCTCTTGCTCTTGCGTCGTAAAAGTCTTGGCAAGCTCGCGACACTCTTCAGCAAGCCGGGCTGTCTCGGAAATCGGTGTACACTCAGATGGATCCGGCGTGTACGGGAGTATCGTGTCCATGGTGTGCGACGGGTGCCTTCCGTACAGCAAGTAGAAAGGTGAAAAACTAGTCGTGCTCTGAGGGGCGGTGTTGTAGGCGTAGGTGACGAAGGGCAGTATATTATCCCAATTAGTGTGGTTGGCAGCGACGTACATAGAAAGCATGTCGCCGAGGGTGCGGTTAAAGCGTTCGGTGAGGCCATTCGTCTGTGGGTGGTAGGTAAGCAGTAGTTTTGCGGTGGACAGAATGGCACTCCGTCAGAATGGCTTCGACGACTTCCGACAAGAAGACACGGCCTCGATCGCTGAGAAGCTCTTGGGGTGGTCCGTGGCGCAGTATAAATCGATGCAGCAGGAAGGACGCAACATCGCGCGCAGTAGCCGCAGGGAGAGCGGCGGTTTCGGCGTATCGCGTTAAATGATCAACGGCAACGATGGCCCAGCGGTTACCAGCCAACGTCAGAGGAAGTGGTCCATACAAATCGATACCTAAGCGCCCAAAGGGACGGTCAGGGCAAGGTAACGGTTGCAGACCGGCGTGAGACATGTGTGCTGACGGTTTACGGCATTGGCAAGTGAGGCAAGAGCGAACGAACTGCTGCACATAGCGGTACATGCCGCGCCAAAAGTAGCGTTGTCGAATTCAATGGTAGGTCTTGAAAACCCCAGAGTGCGCGCATTGCGGATCAGAATGAAAGGATTCACATATTTCTGACCGCAGACTGCGGGGTATCACGAGTAACCACTGCCGGCCGTCGGCGTCGTAATTGCGTCGGTGTAGAAGGCCGTCACGGATGGTGAAATGGCGAGCTTGACGACGCAAGGCACGCGTGGATGGCGTTGCGAATGGATCAGAGAGCATGTCGATGAGCGTGCCGATCCAACTATCCTTTCGCTGTTCGGTAGCGATGATGTCAACCTCAATGGCAGAAACAGCAGCCATGGATACTGAGCAGAGCACATCACCTTCAGGCAGAGGGGAGCGCGAGAGGGCGTTGATGTCAGCATGCTGGCGTCCGTTGCGGTACAGCACGCGGATGTCGTAGTCTTGTAAGCGAAGAGCCCAACGGGCGATACGGCCTGAGGGATCCTTCAATGATGAAAGCCAGCATAGTGCATGATGGTCGGTGACGACATCGAATGGGCTACCATACAAATAAGAACGAAACTTTGTAAGAGCCCAGACAATCGCCAGGCACTCTTTCTCCGTGACGGTGTAGTTTTTCTCGGCTCTCGTGAGCGTACGGCTTGCATATGCTACGACATATTCAGGGAATCCGGGTTTTCGCTGCGCCAGGACAGCGCCGAGGCCTACACCACTGGCGTCTGTGTGCACCTCCGTTGGGGCTGTAGGGTCGTAGTGGCGTAGAATGGGAGGCGACGTCAACAATTGGCGGAGCTTCACGAACGCGTCGTCGCACTCGGATGACCATGAATTGAAGGGCCCGTTACTTCCAAGGAGCTTCGTCAGCGGTGATATGATCGTGGCAAAATTTCGTATGAAGCGTCGGAAGTATGAGCACAGGCCCACGAAACTACGCAGTTCTTTGACAGATGCAGGTTTGGGGAATTCGGCCACGGCCTGAAGCTTGGCAGGATCAGGAAGAATGCCTTCTTTGGACACGACGTACCCCAGTATGGTGAGTTGCCGTGCTGCAAAGCGGCACTTTTTCAGATTTAGTTGCAAGCCGGTATTGCTCACACGTGCGAAAACTTCTTTCAGACGTTGGAGATGCGTGGAAAAATCCGGAGCAAAGTCAATGACATCGTCGAGGTAACACAAGCACGTGTACCATTTCAAGTTGCGCAGAACGGTGTCCATCATGCGCTCAAAGGTCACAGGTGTATTACATAGACCAAACGGCATGACGTTGAACTCGTACAAGCCGTCTGGCGTGATGAAGGCGGTCTTTGGTCGAGCGTCGTCAGCCATGGGTACTTGCCAGTACCCCGAGCGCAGATCGAGAGAAGAAAAAAAATCGGCTCCATGAAGGCTGTCAATCGCGTCATCGATGCGTGGCTGTGGATAAACATCCTTGCGAGTGGTCTTATTGAGCCGTCTGTAGTCCACACAGAACCGCACAGAACCGTCTTTCTTCGCAACAAGAACAACAGGAGACGCCCATGGACTGTCCGAGGGCCGAATAACATCGCGTCGGAGCATATCGTCAACCTGATCATTAATTACTCGACGTTCAGCAGGCGACACGCGATATGGACGTTGCCGTAAAGGTGGATGGGCACCAGTGTCGATGCGATGCGTAACAACGGACGTGCGACCGAGAGAACTTCGCCCGACATCGAAAGAAGAACGATATTCTTGCAACAGGTCCAGAAGTTGGGAACGCTGTACGGCCGTAAGGTTGTCAGCGATGGAGGGGCCAAATACATCAGCAGATGACGAATCAGAAGTGGAAACAGCATTGATGGTACACAACCTGGGACCGCGCGTGTCATCGGGTACATCCAGGACTTGTGCGTCGTCGACTGGTTCCACTCTGCCGAGACATTCCCCTCGAAGCAAGGTAACAGCATACGGGGACGGGTTGGTTACAAAAATAGCAGTGTTGCCCTGGTTGACCTGCACGGTCGCGAAAGGTTATAGCAACCCTTTCCTGCTGCAAGCGTGGTCAGATGGCGAAACGAGTCCAATGGTGTCGGCGAAATCAGCGCAGTAGACAGACACAGCTGTCGTCGAGTTTGGAGGCACTGTTGTATCGTCTTTCGTTAGAATCTTGCTCAGTGTCGGGGGACTGTCTTCTGGCGTCAAATGCGAGAAGGGTGAGAGCTCAATTTCGGCGGCGGCACAATGGATGACGGCGTCATGGCGGGAGAGAAAGTCCCATCCCAGTATGACGTCATGAGAGCATGCCTGAATGATGATGAACTGGGCAACATACAGAACGTCCTGGATGACAACGCGAGCTGTGCACCCCGCTGTAGGATGAATGCGGTGCAAACTTGCAGTACGGAGGGATAACCCAGAAAGTGGCGTCGTCACTTTTCGAAGTAAGCGGCAGAGTTTTTCGTCCATAACTGATACGGCAGCTCCAGTGTCAATAAGAGCCGATGCACAAACACCGTCCACAAACACGTCAATGACATTCGAGGGGCTGCTCTGAGGGCTTTCACATTGCAATAGCGTCGCAGTCCTTGCCTCGGGGACTGCGACGACTAGTTTTCCCGCTCATGAGCTGCCGAACTTGGCCGCATGGGGGACAGGGAACGACGTCGTGGAGACGGCGATCGTCGAGATGGACCTGGGCGAGATCGAGGTGGCATAGACGGCGGTTCTTCGCGATAAGGACGACTGAGTTGGCCAGCAACAGGTGAAGAAATTGGAGCCGGCTGTATGCGATGGCAATAACGGGCCACGTGACCGGCGTAACCGCACGCAAAGCAGATGGGCCGGCTGTCGGGTGTGCGCCATCTGTTCACCGGGGCAAGTCTCACCCATGTCGCAAGGGCTGATGGACGGAACGATGGCTGCATGGTGTACTGAAGCTGAGGCTGAGGGGTTACGTCAACATACGTAGCGGGCACACCCGCTGCACAGGACGGAGGTCGAGCGGCAGCTTCGGCTTAAGTCAGAGGGGCGGTTGCTTGAACGACTTGGGGCGGCCTGGCGACTACTTGCGCGTAACTCAGGCGCGCAGGAGCCGGATGCTGTGGGGGGTGGTACGCAGGCATTACCTCCGCTTTTTCATGTTCAATCGCTCGACGGATTGGAGGGAGAAGGGTAGTAGGCGATTGTTGAACAGTCGGTTGGTGGGCGAAGGGCAGGAGCGAGAACTGACGCGCGATTTCCTCACGGATGAAGGACTTTAGGTCTGCCATCAACGCCACTTGGTCACAACTGGCCTCCAAGCCAGCAAGCGTTGCAGCTCGTGGTGGGGAGCATCGGGTCATCGAACGCTGCCGGCGGAGCTCCTCGTAGCTCTGGCACAGTGTGATGACCTCAGCCACTGTGCTGGGGTTTTTGGCGAGCAGCATCGTGAAGGCATCATCGTCAATGCCTTTCATGATGTTCCGGATCTTGCCAGACTCGGACATGGTGGGATTAGATTTGTTGGATAAATCCAGGACGTCTTCAGTATAGCTGGTGAATGACTCACCAGCCTCCTGAGCACGTTCACGCAAGCGCTGCTCGGCTTGCAGCTTGCGAACAGCAGGGCGGTCGAAGACGTTGATGATTGTGGTCTTGAAATCAGACCAGGTGTCAAAATCGGACGCGTGGTTGTTATACCACAAACTGGCAACACCTGTAAGGTAGAATACCAAGTTGGAAAGCTTGCCGTCCTCGTCCCATTTGTTGGGGACGCTCACGCGCTCGTAAATAGCGAGCCAGTCCTCCACGTCAGTGCCATCAGCGCCAGTGAAGATGGCTGGATCGCGGATTCTGGGGACACCGGGACAAGGGGGTGGCATTGGAGGAGGCGTTTGCTGAGAAGCGTCGTGGTACATAGTAGATGGCAGGGTACGTGATCGTAGCTCCAAAAGCATAGACAGAGATTGCAGCACTCTCCACCAAATTGTTAAGGCGTTTACTAGCCGGCAACGAGCGAGAATATATAATGGCGACAGTCACAGCCAAGCGCGGGCTCTCAGCGCGAGCGGCGTCCTTGTTGGGTAGCCCCACTAGAAGGTACTCAAGAGTTCGACCCATTTCAGCGTTCGGAGGCTTCGCTACAATATATATATATATATATATATATATATATATATATATATATATATATATATATATATATATATATATATATTGATACGTGTATGGAACTGTCACCCCGACACAGCTCAATTGGCACCCAACTGAAGAAGACGACAACGTGGTTGTAGTGGGTTGGACTCTCGAGCTTCTCCCGTTGGACTGCATGACTGTGCGCTCTTTAAGCCGTTAGCAAGACCAGCTCTCGGTGAATAAATCGTCCCCGTAACATCTTTTGGTAAAGGTGCGGGGTCTTCACACAACCCGGCTCTGGAACTCCGCAGTGGACACCAGCTTTGTCCAGCCGCGATGCCTGAAACTGACACTTAGGTCTCGCCATCCGCGCCGGCTCCATCACCTGTGATTCCCCCCCATCTTCTCGACCCTGGCGCGTTTTCTGGGACGGACAGCACGGACGTCGAAGAATGGCTCGCATTATTCGAGCACGTCAGCAAGCACTACAGGTGGGACGAAACGCTTATGCTGGCAAATATTCTATTCTACCTACGGCGTACGGCACGCGCCTGGTATGAGACGCATGAAGAAGAACTAACCAGCTGGGACACATGCAAGCAAAAGCTTCGTGATTTGTTCGGTCGGTCAATTGCTCGTCAGATGGCAGCCAGGCAGGAACTCGCGTCGCGTGTTCAATCAACGACGGAGTTGTACGTCACGTACATCCAAGACGTACTGGCACTGTGCCGGAAGACTGACAAAAACATGTCCGAGGCGGACAAGATGAGCAACGTGTTGAAAGGCATTGCTGATGATGCTTTCAACATACTAATGCTCAAGAACTGCACCACTGTCGACTCCATCATATCTGAATGCCGAAGATTTGAAGAAGGTAAAAGCAGGCGAATCACCCACCACATCGCGAGACTACCAAACACTGCTGCGACTTTGTCTTGCGAGGATTCTGCAGCACCCCGTTCACTTGCGCCTCCTGCCAATATCGCAAGGATTGTTCGCCAGGAGCTGGAAGCCATGGCACCCGCTTCCTATCAGCCCCCTGCACAAGACAACTGGGCAACAGTCTCGCTTATTGAAGCCGTCGTACGCCAGGAGTTTGCTAACCTGGGCGTCCAGGATCCCCAGCCCGCCAGACTTATGCCGCAGCCCATGAGCACTCCTGTCCAGAACGCTGACCACCACTCTGCTCCACTTGTCGCTGCGGCAGCTTCGACTCCTCGGTTTCCACCACGCTACCGAAATCCATCTGAGTGGCGCACGCACGATGATCGACCCATCTGCTTTTCGTGCTCTCGAGTTGGGCACATCTCCCGCCATTGTCGCAACAGGTGGTAATTCCGGCCAAGCTTTCGTAATGTCGACCGCCGTCAAGACCGTGGACACTATTCGCAACCTGGTTTTTCGGATGACTATATTCAGGACCCTCCAGCTCGCCGTTCATCTCCACGCTCCGAACCGTCCTACGCCGACGTCGTCGCCCAAAGAAACTGGTCTAGCCGCTCGCCGTCACCTCAGGATCGGCCGTCACGCTCCCCTCAACGCCGCCGCTCTCCGTCACCAGCTTATTCTGGTCATTCCCCGGGAAACTGACGAGTGCAGCTACTGGAGGTGGCGCTGCGTAGACGACTCGGAACGAAAACCCTCGACCGGCTACAAATTCAAGACGCAATTTACTTCGGGTGTTCGTTGATGGCCACGCCGTTACTGCTCTAATTGACACTGGTGCCCAAGTATCTGTTATGAGTTCTACACTCCGATCTCGCCTGAAAAAAGTTCTCACACCAGCTATGCTCTCTACTGTTCGAGTTGCCAACGGAAGTCGAACATCCGTGCTTGGTATGTGCACTGCCCGCGTTACTGTTGCTGGCCACCACACTTCCGTTCTCTTCGCAGTTCTCGATGCTTGCCCACACGACGTCATCCTTGGAATTGACTTCTTAACCGCCCACTCCACCCTCATCGATTGTTCTACTGGTATCTTACGGCTCGAATTGCCTTTGTGCTCCGATTTCACTCCTCCAAGTCGCACTCGGCTACGATCCGTGGAGTCTCTAGGGCTACCGCCCCAGGCTGCTATGTACGTTCCTCTGTCGCCCTTCCCGTCCGTTCCTGATGGGGACTATCTGGTAGCTCCCCTAATTGATTTGACCCTTACGCACCACATCGCACTACCACATACTATAGTGGTTCTTGCTAACAACACGGTGCTACTTCCAGTTCCGAACTTCTCTACGTCGACCCAAGTTCTTCCCCAAGGCATCACTTTAGCCGATCTTTCTACCCTTGATGAATGTTCGATTTGTTCTTTTACACCTGACACTAAGACCATGGCGAAACCTGTCATCACGTCGCAAAATAAGGCGTTCCTCGACAAAATGATATCCAGCGACCTCTTACCTTCCCAAGTTGCGGCACTCCGCTGTGCTCTGTTTTCTTACCTGGATATCTTTGACGTCGACGACAGTCCCCTGGGCCGCACAAGTGCCGTAACCCACCGCATCGACACCGGCGACGCCAGTCCACTCCACAAACGCCCTTATCGCGTGTCACATGCTGAGCGCCGAGTTATACAGATGGAGGTCGAGAAAATGCTGAATAAAGACGTCATTGAGTCTTCATTGAGTCCTTGGGCCTCCCCTATGGTCTTAGTTAAAAAGAAGGACAACACCTGGCGATTTTGCGTTGACTATCGCCACCTGAATCGGATCACCAAGAAGGACGTTTATCCTTTACCCAGAATCGATGATGCGCTCGACTGCCTCCACGGCGCCAACTATTTCTCGACCCTTGACCTTCGATCCGGATACTGGCAAATTTCGGTCGACGACCGCGACCGCGAGAAGACAGCGTTCATCACACCCGACGGCCTTTACCAATTCAAGGTCATGTCTTTTGGGTTGTGCAATGCCCCGGCTACTTTTGAACGTATGATGGACTCTCTTCTTCGCGGTTTCAAATGGTCGACCTGCCTTTGCTATCTGGATGATGTAATAGTTTTCTTGCCCTCCTTCGAAAGCCACCTGCCTCGTCTCTCGGCAATTCTTGACGTTTTTCGTTGCGCTGGCCTCCAACTGAATTCGTCGAAATGCTCATTTGGACGTCGGCAGATTAAACTACTCGGCCACCTTGTTGACGCTACTGGTGTTCAACCCGACTCTGACAAAGTCCGTGCAGTCCGAGAATTCCCGGTTCCGCGTTCCACACAAGAAGTTCGCAGTTTTATTGAGCTCTGCTCATACTTCCGCCGCTTTGTCTTCAACTTCGCGGATATTGCTAGGCCCCTCACGGATCTCCTCAAAAAGAATGTGGCCTTTTCTTGGGGAAGAGACCAAGAACATTCCTTCGCGTCGCTAATTACCGCCCTCACATCACCACCTGTGTTGGCTCATTTTGACCCAACGGCTCGAACAGAGCTTCGCACCGATGCAAGCGGCCATGGCATTGGTGCTATACTCGCTCAAATACAGAATGGCACCAACCGTGTGATAGCCTACGCTAGCCGCCTTTTGTCGCAAGCGGAACAAAATTATTCTATCACTGAGCGGGAATGCTTAGCCCTCGTTTGGGCTATCGCGAAATTCCGTCCGTACTTATACGGACGTTCGTTCGCAGTCATCACGGACCATCATGCGCTTTGCTGGCTGTCGACGCTTAAGGACCTTACAGGAAGACTCGGCTTATGGGCACTTCGATTACAGGAGTACACGTTCTCGGTTGTTTACAAATCAGGAAAGCTGCACAGCGATCCTGACTAATTATCCCGGCACCCCATTGATCCACCTAGCTCCATTGATTTGGAATCCGATGCCTGCGTTTTAGCCATCACTGACTTTTTGAACGTGGCTGACGAACAGCGCCGAGATCCATCGCTGCTCACCATCAATGACCGCCTTCAATCGCGTTATCCTGACCCATCTCTTAGCAGATACCTGCTTCAAGACAACATTTTTTACCGCCGCAACTTACACCCCGACGGCGCGGAACTTTTACTCGTCGTACCGCATCACCTGCGAAAGGATGTTCTGCGACAATTCCACGACGCTCCAACTTCTGTACATCTAGGAGTCTCCAGAACTTACGACCGCATTCGACGACGAGTATTGTGGAAGGGTCTGTACCGCTCTGTTCGCCGTTACGTCGCATCTTGCGACCTCTGCCAGCGCCGAAAGAAGCCTACGACTCCCCCTGCCGGTCTTCTTCAACCTATTGAAGTTTCCAGCCGAGCCATTTTATCGAGTGGGATTGGACTTGCTAGGTCACTTTCCTACTTCTACAACGGGAAATAAATGGATTGCAGTGGCCACAGACTATGCCACTCGGTATGCAATCACTCGAGCGCTACCAACCTGCTGCGCAACCGAGGTTGCCGACTTATTGCTGTACGACATTATTCTCCAGCATGGTGCTCCGACTCACCTGCTCACAGACCGTGGTCACTACTTTCTATCTCGTGTGGTTGATGATCTACTCCGATCTTGTGCTACCTGTCACAACTTCACCACATCTTACCACCCTAAGACTAACGGCCTTATGGAGCGCCTCAACCGCACATTGACAGACATGCTTTCCATGTACGTATCTACCGACCACACTGATTGGGACATAGCTCTTCCGTTCGTAACCTTCGCCTATAACTCGTCGCGTCATGAAACAGCGGGCTACTCTCCTTTTTATCTACTCTTCGGACGTCATCCCTTACTGCCCTTCTACACACTGCTTTCATCAGACCACCCATCCTCCACTTCGTAGGCTCAGGATGCGATCACCCGTGCCCTCACAGCACGCGCGGTAGCGCGTGCTCGGTTATCGTCGTCGCAGACAGCACAGAAGTCTTTTTATAACCGTCGACATAGAGATGCCGTTTTTTCTGCGGGATCTCTTGTTCTCTTATGGCTCCAATCTCGACGTGTTGGCCTCTGCGAGAAACTATTATCGCGATACGCTGGGCCCTGCCGAGTCATTCGTCAGGTCACACCTGTGACCTACGAGATTGCCGCTACCACAAACTCATCAGCTGCTGCACCCAGAACGGAAGTAGTCCACGTTTCTCGACTGAAGCCCTACAACGCCGACTCGCTCATTTAACAGGCACCGAGACGGTGCCTTACGGGCCGGGGTGATGATACGTGTATGGAACTGTCACCCCGACACAGCTCAATTGGCACCCAACTGAAGAAGACGACAACGTGGTTGTAGTGGGTTGGACTCTCGAGCTTCTCCCGTTGGCCTGCATGACTGTGCGCTCTTTAAGCCGTTAGCAAAGCCAGCTCTCGGTGAATAAATCTTCCCCGTAACAATATATATATATATATATATATATATATATATATATATATATATATATAGTGTAGTGAAGAAGAGGAGCTTCAGCGGCATTTCTCGGCGCATCAGGGGCATCGTCATCAGCATAAGCTCGTGCTTGCTGCGCTTGGCCGGACGCTGCTGACTGCTTCGCTTTCTGCGTTCTGCGCTGCAAATAAACCCCGTTACAAGTGGTGGATTCTGCTGGGTTTCGGTCACCCTGAAGCTTCGGAATCGCAATTTACCATCCATTATGCCTACCGACGCAAGCGCCGCTCCAACTCCTCCACCGGCACCGCCTACTGTTCTCTGCGCCGGTTCTCTGCATCTGCGAGATCCCCCTGTTTTCTCAGGCACAGAAGACAAGGACGTTGACGACTGGATTTCAATGTACGAGCGAGTGAGTACTCACAACAAATGGGATAACGCCGCCAAGTTGGCCTACGTCTCCTTCTACCTGTCGGACGTGGCCAAGCTGTGGTTTATAAACCACGAAGCGGAACTCCCTACATGGTCGGTGTTTAAAAGGAGCCTCACACAAGTTTTTGGGCGGCCTGAGGTACGCAAATGCCGTGCCGAACAACGCTTACATACTCGGTCCCAGCAGCTTGGTGAGAATTTCACAAGCTATATTGAGGACGTTCTGGACCTTTGCAAGCGAGTCAACGAGTCGATGTCCGAAGAGCTTAAGATCAAGCATATCATGAAGGACATTGAGGACGACGCTTTCCAAATGTTGCTTTCTAAGAGTCCTCGCACTGTCCTAGAACTGACTGAGTTATGCCAGAGTTTTGACGAGTTGCGCAGGAAACGTCTTTCCACCCAACGTCCCTCGGTGCTCGACGACTCTTCGTCCAGCCTTTCCACCGTTAGCATAGGAGAAGACCATGCCCCTCTTCTCTCCAAGATCCAAGAGTTCATCCGCGCTGAGGTCGCTCGTAAGCTCTCTTTGATGTCCTGCGTACCCGATCAACCACGCAGATTGACATCTACACTTCGCGACTTCATTCAAGACCAGGTCGCACAAGTTCTTCCTCCCACCCGTGAACCGCCCCCAGTCGCCGCACCTCTCACGTACGCCGAGGCCATTGCTCGACCTCGACAGCCTGCGTTCCAGCCAGCGCCTATGTATTCGCCGCCGCCCTTTTCGCCACCGACCTATTCACCGCCACCTATGCCGATACCACCTCGGCCGCAGTTTTCTGCCCCCAGCCGCAAGTCGGAGTCTACTCCGACCAATGGCGGACCTACGACAACCGTCCCATATGTTTTGCTTGTGGTAGTGTTGGCCACGTGGCATGTTATTGTCGTCGTCGCCAGGCTGCTCAGAACATTCGACGAATGCCCTCTTTCGACCCTAAGTTTTCTTCTACGCCTTCAAGCCCTCCTTACTCTTCCTTTCCTTCTGATCGTCCACACGGCCCGACCCGCCACTCCCCATCTCCACGTCGACGTTCGCTTTCCCCTATGCGTCGCCGTTCCGGACCCACCAACCAGGAAAACTAACGGCCGCAGTTCCCGAGGCACGAACTGCGTCCCCGTCGCCATGCACAAGTCCTCGCCCCTGTCCAGCTAACGTCATTGAAGTGTCATTCGATGGTATCGTCGTCATGGCGCTTGTCGACACCGGAGCCACTCTATCCGTACTTTCCATCAACCTGTGCCGCAAACTCCGCAAAGTTCTGACGCCATTATCCGGCCTCGCTCTTAGAACGGCTAACACACAAAGTGTAACACCTCTCGCAGCCTGTACCACACGAGTCGTCATCGAAGGAATTGTGTATATTGTCGATTTCATAGTGCTGCCCTTGTGTTCCCATGACATGATACTCGGCTGGGACTTCCTTGCGAATAATAATGCCGTCATTGACTGCTGTCGCGCTGAACTTGAGCTATCTGCACTTCCTGATGTAGACGCTGTCGAAGCCTCCCTGCCGTGTTATAAACTGTTTGTTTCCGACGACACCACCGTACCACCGCGCTCTTCTCTGCTGGTGACTGTGTTGTGTGACGCTATTTCCGACGGTGATGTTTTATTTACGCCCTCTGCCCTGTTCATTCAACGCAAATGTTCTCCACTGCCCATTGCTCTCCTTACTCTCCACGATGGCGTCACGAAGACGCTCGTGTACAATACGCTAGAACGGCCTTTACCTTTATTCTATGGTGAATGTCTCAGTCTTGTGCATCCGATCGACGCCCGTCGCATTTTTGACGCTCCATCTAGTTTACTTTCTACGGACCTCAGCGCATTCATTTCTGACTCTGTTCTTGACCAATCACTTCTTGACACTTTCCACCGCTCCATCGATGTCGCAACGTGCTCTTCAAAACGAAGCCAGTTAGTGAACCTGCTGCAAAAGTTTCGTACTTCTTTTGACAGCCACGCTTCTGGCCTCAATCGCACATCGAACATCTCTCACAAGATTGACACAGAAAGCCATACGCCTCTACGGCAGCGCCCCTACCAAGTCTCAGCATCGGAGTGCCGTGTTATTGACGACCAGGT
Organism: Rhipicephalus microplus; assembly: GCF_013339725.1. Lineage (NCBI taxonomy): Eukaryota > Metazoa > Arthropoda > Arachnida > Ixodida > Ixodidae > Rhipicephalus > Rhipicephalus microplus. Next base: position 41,622 of record NW_023612242.1, read on the forward strand.
TGCTGACATGCTCCAGCGGGGTATTGTACAGCCTTCTAACAGTCCCTGGGCGTCACCGGTCGTTCTTGTTAAGAAGAAGGACGGCTCCATTTGGTTCTGTGTGTACTATCGACGTTTAAACAAGATCACCCGCAAGGACGTTTACCCGTTACCGCGAATAGACGACGCGCTTGACTGTTTGCAGGGAGCAGAATACTTCTCTTCGCTGGATTTACGGTCTGGATACTGGCAAGTTCCTATGGAAGCATCTGACCGACCGAAAACAGCATTTGTCACACTTGATGGGTTATACGAGTTTACCGTTATGCCTTTCGGCCTTTGTAACGCTCCAGCCACTTTTGAAAGAATGATGGACACTATTTTACGAGGCCTCAAGTGGAACACATGTTTATGCTACCTCGATGACGTATTTGTCTTTTGCACCGATTTCGACACCCATATAAATCGTCTCGAGCACGTCCTCACACGTTTCACCGACGCCGGCCTTCAACTCAACCTCAAGAAGTGTCGTTTTGGTTCCCGGCAGCTCACCATTCTTGGCCACGTCGTATCGCGGGACGGCATACTTCCTGACCCCGCCAAACTTCGAGCAGTCGTCGATTTTCCGAAGCCGAAGAACTTGAAGGAACTTAGAAGTTTTGTCGGCTTGTCGTCATACTTCCGACGCTTTATTAGAAATTTTGCTTCTGTATGTGCGCCCCTTACGGACCTTCTTAGCGGCGACAAGGACCTTTCCACCTGGTCACCAGCATGCGACGATACATTCACCAAATTACGCCACCTGCTGACTTCACCACCTGTCCTCCGCCACTACGATCCTGCCGCTCCCACGGAGATTCATACTGATGCCAGCGGTGCTGGACTTGGCGCTGTGCTCGCGCAACGAAAGGCAGGGTTTGATGAATATGTCGTCGCCTACGCAAGCCGAACTTTAACGAAAGCCGAGGCTAACTACTCCGTGGCCGAGCAAGAGTGTTTAGCTATTATTTGGGCCCTCGGAAAATTTCGCCCCTACCTGTATGGTCACGCATTCGACGTCGTCACTGACCACCACGCCCTTTTTTGGCTATCCACACTTAAAGACCCTTCCGGACGACTTGCTCGCTGGGCGCTCAAACTTCAGGAATACGACATCCACGTTATTTACAGATTTGGTCGTAAGCACACGGACGCCGACGCCCTTTCTCGCTCACCCATATCGGATGAAGGTGTTTGCCTCTCTTCCCTCGAGCCTGCACTTGCGTCATCCGCCTTGCGCAACATGACGGTGGAACAACGAAAGGATCCCTGGATCAGTGGCCTCATAAACATTCTTTCTGATCCTCTCACTCCTTCGTCGTCTCGTGCTCTCCGCCGCCAGGCTAGCAACTTTCGCCTAAGGGATGACCTTCTCTATCGACGCAACTACCTTTCTGACGGTCGCAAGTGTCTCCTTGTGATACCCCGCCATCTTGGAGCTGCTATCTGCGAAGCTTTTCACGCGGACCCACAGTGCGCCCACGCAGGCCTCTTCAAGACATACGCTAGGCTTTGACTCAGATTTTATTGGCGTGGCATGTATAACTACGAGCGGAAATTCATTCGCTCGTGTGCTCAGTGCCAACGACAAAAGTTACCTCTCGGGCAAGTCTACCCGTCACAACCTTTTCCTTGTCCTAGTCGACCTTTTGATCGCGTCGGCATTGACATTTACGGACCACTACCATCAACTCTAGCTGGTAATCGCTGGATTATTGTTGCGATAGACCATCTGACACACTATGCCGAAACAGCCGCGCTGCCGACTGCCACATCCCGTGACGTTGGAACGTTTCTGTTGCAAAGTTTCGTTCTGCGTCATGGTGCCCCTCGCGAGCTCTTAAGTGACAGAGGCCGTGCCTTCCTTTCTGACGCCTTGAAGGCTTTCCTCAATGAATGCCGAATCGTGCACCGCACAAGTACAGCGTACCACCCTCAGACGAATGGCATGACGGAGCGCTTCAACCGTACTCTTGGCAGTGTGTTGTCGATGTACGTCGCCTCTGATCATTTAAATTGGAACCAAGTTCTCCCGTTCGTCACCTACGCGTATAATACTGCCGTACAAGCTACTACTGGGTTTTCGCCATACTTTCTTTTGTACGGACGAGAACCTTCAAATACAGTAGACACTATTCTTCCATATAAACCTTATGAGTCCGAAAGTACAACTCTGTCCGAAGCTGCCCGACATGCTGAAAAATGCCACCAGCTTGCCCGCTCTTTTTCTACCGAGGACCAGTGGCAGCAGCAATCCCGCCAGACTGGGGACTGTTCGGCTCCAAAATTTCCACCTGGTTCATTGGTATGGCTTCGGGCACCTTCTACCGCGCCTGGCCGCTCCGCAAAACTTCTTCCCAAACACATCGGGCCATACCGCGTTGTAGAGCAAACGTCACTCGTCAACTATATTGTGGAGCCCATCATCCCATCCACAGACCCACGCTACCGCGGCCGCGACACTGTCCACGTCTCTCGTCTCAAGCCATATTACGACCAATTAGTCGTTTGTTCTCCCTAATCCACCAGAAGGCGTCTTTTTGTGCGGAGGGCGATTGTAGTGAAGACAAGGAGCTTCAGCGACATTTCTCGGCGCATCAGGGGCATCGTCTTCAGCATAAGCTCGTGCTTGCTGCGCTTGGCCGGACGCTGTTGACAGCTTCGCTTTCTGCGTTCTGCGCTGCAAATTAACCCCGTTACAATATATATATATACATATATATATATATATATATATATATATATATATATATATATATATATATCAAGAAGGCACAGTGAGCGCGCGGCGGCTCTCACCTCTCATGCATCATTTGGCCCACGGCGAGAATAAGGGGGTGTATGCTCGATCATGTGCCCTTATCTTGCAGTGGGGAGAATCATGCATCTTGGCTAGCCTTAGAGTTGTCGGAACGATTCTGTTGTAGTTACCGGGCGCACAAACGTCACTGCAATCGTTGGACAGCCTCCGTTTGCGAAAAGGGCGCGTTTTTAGACACAGTGAAGTAACAACTGAAACGCCTATTTGCGCTAATCTGTACCTGTACGTTTCGTGCGTTCTTTCTGCGTGAGAAACGTGGGGCACATTTCGATCTGCTTGTCATTCTGCTCGTGACCTTCCAATTTGTTGCTATCGCGTTCATTGCTTAGCCTTTGCGGCAAAGCTGTGACTTTTTTTCAAGCACACCGCAAAATGCTCTTGGCATCCTCCCAAACATGAGTACTATAAATGCTGTGTGAATGCAGCGTTTTATAGCGACTCTGTTGTAAAAAAAAAACAAAAACAGGCGCCAGGCCATGCACTTTGCATAACCTGGCGCCACGCTTTGCTATGCACTGAAACTGGCCTGTTTCATCGTCTGTGATGATGCAACTGTTACACGTCGCCTAAGTCAGTGACCCTTTCTCTCCTCCATAAGTTTACTTCCCCCTCTCCCCTTATCCAGTGCAGGGTTGCCTACCGAGGCTCAGGTCTGGTTAACTTCCCTGCCTTTCTCTTTGTGTTGTCTCCCTCTTTCTCTCTACATCAGTGCGTAACAGGTGGCACACAAGCTAGCCACGTACAAAGAACACAGCAAAGGCTTGATTTAGTGTAAAAGCGTGAAGAAGGTCACCCAGGGTGAGCATCGCTATGAAAGGGGCAATGCGTTTTACTCGCCGGTAATGTTAACATTGCATAGGCGTCGTGCAACGATCCATTAGAGAAGAGCGTAGATATCACCACTCAACTGTGGTCAATGCAGTTTACCCACCGACAATCGGCTCAGACCACACTCAACGAAGTGCCGCTGCGTGTATTTGTATGTGTATTTGTATTTGTATTGTACTTGTATGTGTAAAACCACATCAACGTAGGGTCAAGGCACCACATGGTGCAGAGGAGAAACAAAAGAAGTCACTGCAACCTAATTTGCTCATTGGGAATTTCACGTTACTTCGGGGACGAAGAGGTTGAACAGGCTCTGAAGAGAAACACAGCCATTTTTTTTTTTCGTAATGCAGCCTGTACGCGCTCACGGCGCCTTGCTGTTCATACAAGTGAGAGCATTGGCTGTCAGCGGAAACTATAGCTTGTTTGGAAGATGTACAAAGGCGGAGCCTGTTTACTGGTCCCCTAGAGAGAATGTGCTCCATGTCAAATCAGCGTTTTTATACCCTTTTGCAACTTAATGTACTCGTGCTCGCGAGGAATAAAGAGATACCTGACCATCATATTTTGAATAAAAAAAACGACGACTGTGCGTTGAGTGGCGCGAACAGGCATTCAGAATTCTGCGGCGTCAAGTATGTGTCACACACGGTTTATGTCAGTGGCTACATTGCACCAAATTCTCTACTTTAGGACCTCTTCTGGCGACGAACAACTGAGCTTGGCGCCGTGGCTACTTCTTCGCTACTATAAACTTCTGGTTTAGCTAATTTAGTATCCAATTTTTCTAGTATTTGCAGGCGAACTAACACAAAAGCTTGATGTATACACAGCCACTGTTTTCAACCTTTTGTACCGCGTCAAGCAACGCTCGTACATGTCCTGCCAATGCAGCAGGTCAGTGTGCATTTCCACACGCATCACACACAAAAAAAAAACTTCCACACGCACCGCACACGGCGGCTGCAAAGACGGAGCGGCGAAGTTGCTTGCATCTTAACAGACGTGTGGCTAGCACGCTGCTTATTCCGCCCATCATGTATTCTCACGTCAGTCTCTAACGCTGATAGCAGAAAGCGCGTTTGTGCAGGAACTTCACAAGAAGCTGAGATCCGCACAAAAATGAAGCTGGTCTGTAATCATCGTAAACCTGGTAATCAATTTTGGTTGGTTGCTGCAAGGAAAACGTACTTCAACGTTCAGTACTACCGCTGAATTGTTGGCAGTGACACTCCATAATTACCTTTCTTCAGAAAGAACTATGTACAGGTACACTGAACTTACACTACCAATGCTTGCTGCACCACCCGGTGCAAAATGCAGCTCATAAAACTAAACGTGAAAAATTGCAAAGTTCTTCTCAACAGCGTTGTCTTAGAACACGTAAATTGTTATGAACATTATCATGTTCATATATCATATACTATATGAACATAACATTTTTCATCTGACCGTTGCCTCCCTTAAGTCATAAGTTATGTATGATCAATGGGGACTAAAAGTTGTTAACGGCAAGCAACTTCAAGTGCCGACGCCTAAGGCGTCTAAAAAAGAGGTTTCATATTGACCAGAATTTTTCTTTTCGTTGACTGACTATACTTAGTATATTGTGATCTATCTAGAAACTTCGGTTCAGTCGTGGCCACCCACCTATTCAGAAAAGCACAGAACATGCGCCCACCATGTTGATTCTTGTTCTTTCTATAGCGTAAACCTCGAACGTGTGAAGCCGAAAGCACATGCGTCAAACATTTTAAGTGAAACAGTGAAAATATCGGAAATATCATATACCGTAAAGCAGACGGTTGTCTGATATACTCCCGTAAGCCCGTATTTCGAAACGTTGCCTTTCAATTTCAGTTCTTTTATTCTGATCACTTGAAAAAACGAGTAAAGAATTTTTACAATGACGGGTATCGCGGGATGTATGCATAACGTTTAAGCCGATCGCTACGGGCGGCCAAAATAAGAAGCAAAAAATATATCGGAGAATATGCACAATAGAGCTTGGGAGGATATAAGCACTACTTTTGAAACGTAATCCCTCCATAAGATTGCTATCAATACACGATACCTTGCGAAACGCTCCCGAAAACAATATTTTGCATCTGTGGTGAGATGGATGAGATGCCTTCTCTTCTAGACGGGCTTAAAGGGCTCACAAATACTCTTCGCAGTGCGCGTCCTGACACATCTTTGAATATATTCAAAACGGTGGTAGTTCGTTTCATTTTTATATAGATCTTTTTATTACTCACAATACATATAACTACACTGATTTGAAACGTAGCATACAAAATAAACTACGAGAAAATTAACAAGAGTTTTAAGTCTTGAAGGAGATTCATGATTTTGACAAGAAACTGGGCTTACTCAAACATCGATCACATTTTTCTTGGATTTGCGTGCTGTGTATATATCATTCTAATATGCACAGTTATTCTAGCAGCAATTTTCGGTACGTTAGGTACCATTACAAAAATTGGCAGTTCCCACGTCCAGTGGGAATTGATGATATGCGAAGCACGAATGAGAAATGTTGATATATCACTTTGAAATCAATATATAGGTAAGAGGTCGGGGTAAATGATGCCGCATAAGACTTCCGTGTCATTATTATAAAGTTTGGATGTATTGATTACCTTCGTAACTTATTCACGTCACGTGATACCAAATTTAAAATATGGGGAGCTAGCGAAATGGCCGTGAACACGCTATGAATGTGGTATGTTGTCATGTTCCCATATGACACGCGTGTCACGATTATCATGTTTGTACCAATCATATAATTTGGCTTTTATTGTCGTCACGTAACACCGAATTCGGTATATGTGAAGCTAGCAAAACGGCCACCAGCGCATCATGAAGGGCCCCAATATACTCCCATGTAGCGATGACGCGCGCGCACGCTTGACACAGTGACGCTACTTTAGCGAAACGCGAGCACTCTATAGTCTCACGCCAGGCGCGACGAGCGTCCGTCGGCGCGGCCCGACGACTGGCGCAAAATGCAAGATGCTGCTATTCGCGCCGATGCATTCCCATTTTTCGTGACGGATAGACGCCGGACGTTCTCAAACGCACATGCGTCTTAGCAACGTAGCGCAGCACGTGCGTGCGAGTATATGGCAGAACCGGCGCCTCGCGTGTCAACGCCGGCGTCACACGACGACATAAACGCTGGCGAGAACGCACACTGCGTCAAGTCGAAATGTATTGGCGCCTTGACTGTGGCATGTAGTCATGTTATCGCATGACGCATCTCATAATTATTTTGTTTGTACCAGTCACATACCCTCGTCATCCATTAACGTCACGTAATACCAAATTTGGCATATGTGAAGCCAGCGAAACGGCCGCGCGCGCATCATGAGCGTAGCATGTAGTCACGTTGTTACATGACACGCATGTCATGATTTTCGTGTTAGGGTCAGTCGTTTATGTTCACCACGGAATGTCATACCATACCAGTTTTGTAACATGCCATGTGACCGAAACCACCGTAAGAGCTGCAGTACCATGAATTGTAAATCATGACATTCATGACACAAACGTCATGATTTTCATGTTATGACTACTCAACTATGTCATCAAAATGTCCAGGAGAGCTAAAAGGCGTAGGCGGCTAGATAGATAGATAGATAGATAGATAGATGTGCCAAAAATCGCCGAAATTCGGTAAGAGATGCTTCATATTTACTTTTTATTAAATTTATTCTATAATACTGTCAACCTTCGCTCTAGGGTCATAACAATTATTACCACTATTACAAAAGCCGTTACGAGGGTTCCCAAAATTTTGACCACTTGGCGTAATTTAACACGTGCTCACGTCACGCAGTACATGGGGCTTGAAAATTCCGCATCTGTTTTAATGCTACTGCCGCGACAGGCATCGAACCTGCGTTTTCGGCAACAGTAGCCCAGTAGCGAAATCCCTGGCCAAAACTCATGGGGACTGAAGGGTCTTCTACCACCCCCTAAAATTTGTTCATGTTTTTTTAAGTGTGAATACACCTTATAGGCGACCCCAAACCATCCACCGCCGTCGGCGGCATCCGCAGTCTTCTCTCTATCTTTAAAAGAAAGAGGACTTGGCGGGCCGCAGCGCGACGCTCTACCGAATAAGCCACGGACGCGACGCTGATATCGGTGTCAGTAACGCGCCTTATATCCCCTCCTTCTTCGCTCGCTCCTCCGCTCTCCTCGCTCGCTGCAGCTGCGCGCGCACCCCTCTCTCTTGCGCGCCCGCCTTCTCTCTGTTCACCTTCGGGGAAATGCTTGGGAGTTTTTGTTGTAATAAAGAGTACATGCGCTTGCATCGACCACCAGTGTCCAATTGCAGCCATTCAAAACACAAACATTCCACTAAAAAAATTTCTGGGCCCGGCATTTGCACATCATCGCGAAAAGTCGTGGAAGGATGCCACCTTAACAAGTTCCAGAACGTGTGATAAAATTATTTCATGAAATTGTAGAGCAATTAAATATTTCTGAAAAAGAACTGAAACGTTCGGTGAAAGCACATTGTTATTACGACAACGATCTCGATTATGGACTCTGCCGTACAATGCCAGAAACTGAGGTCCATGGCCAATCCTATAGTCAATTCTGAAATAGCCAGAGCAGCCATTCATTCTGTGAATTTAGCTGTCGTCTCGTATGGTTAATAAAGCTGTCTTTTGTTCAGGTATATAGATTTCTTTTTCTCACGAGTGTTATCATTTCTTTTATTTCTTAGGAAAAAACCACCCCATTCTGGTATTTGGTGGTCGGAGCACTGCATCAAATGCTGATAAAGGCTTCGCAAGAATAGCTTTTGAGCAGGATTGTTATATTCAGCGAACTTTTCTAGAATGTAATCATTACCGTGACACGCTGGGTAGGAAATAGCCCGCAACAAAATTAATAATTTAAACGTGGAACAAAGCTGTCTGTTTTTTTTAATATTGAAAAATGTTTTTTCTAAATAAGAGAAACTGGTTGAAATATTCATGGCTATAGCACAGAACTTTATTTTGTAAAGTACGTCGCCTTGATATTAGAGGCATGTGGACAAATATCTGTGTCATAGGGTTTTCTTCTGTTTTTTTTGTGGCTTACGTTATAGCTGACACTGTCTAGTTATAATTTTTGTATAGCTATTTTTTAGGATTTTTCTCGACAAGCTTTCTATGCTCGCGCCTTGTCCGGCGGTGGCGTGTGCATTCTCTGGTAATTTCAGAAACGCTAACTATATGGCGCACCACCACTGAAGGCGTCGAATTTCCGGTTATTTTAACAATGCTCACCCGAATGCAAGGGCTCTGCGGTGATTTAAGAATGCACAATAGATGGCGCAAGCCGCCGGAAAGAACTTTCAGCACGTGCGCTTTTTTAGGGGTGAAGCTCCTTATAGCGGCACACGTTCGTCCCTCGTAGCCGTTGTAGTATGTAACAGGTATAACATTTTGATCTCCAAGGTGGTGCCGGTGAGAGATTTCTTCTGTGCGTTGTTGAACAATAAAAAATATTGCTCAATGTACATGCCAATGGCTGGTAATGGGGAATGAGAGACAGGAGCATTCGGCTTTTAGTTAATGCGCACGCTGCAATCCCCGTTAGCAGCCATTGGCACGTACGTTGAGCACTATTTGACAAGAAAGGGTTGCTACGTTATACTCGCAGGGTGTAACCTTCTTAGTTTTGGAAAGGTTTAGCGAGCGTTGAGCCGCAGGGCCATGAATACACTGAACTAGTATATACCATGAATGAACTAGAGGTGGTTAAAGGTGGGAAGTAGATACGAAGCGCAAGCCGTAAGAAAGTAAAAGCCGAATTCCCTTGTCTCTCATTTCAAATTAGCAGCCATTGGCATGTACATTGAGCACTATCTGACAGGAAAAGGTTGCGACGTTATACTCGCTTAGCATAACCTCCTTGGTTTTAGAAAAGTTTAGCGAGCGTTGAGGCGCAGTGCGAGGAATACAGTGAACTAGCAGCAGACTGCATTTCTCTGCGCTAGGGTAAATGAAGCGTTGTTATTTTACACTTAAATCACGTGTGGTAAAAAGTGCACAATTGTTTTTGTTGTTTTTATTCTATATGGACACTCTTAGCTGGCTTTGCCACCGGCGTCGGCGTTGCCGTCATTAACCCTGTATGTATACGTATGTGCATATATGAAAAAAAAAGAAAGAAAGTTATCCAGAAAAAGACTCCAGTGAGAACGAGGCGTTCGCCACAGAGCCATGAAGGAGAACCTCCTTTAAGGTCGAAACGGCAAGCTGTTTATATCTGCCACTTCCCAATGGCAATGCGCATCTCAGGGAAACTATCATGTTTTCAACATTACCAGCAAGATGGCGCAATGAGCGTGCGTCGCCACATCGCCAGGCATTCTTATAATTGTTCACATGTGTGTTTCCTGTAATATGTGAACGTTGTTTTTTTTTCTTTTTGTAAAGTACAAGATCATTCAAGTATGATGCTTTCACAATAGCCTGTTTTTCCTAAAACACTGCTTTTTACTTCTTTTCTTTACAACCATTATGTATTAGAGCCTTCACTAGCCGCTTAGACTATGAGTCCATGTATTTCTGTACACAGTTTTTTATATTATATTGCAATAAAGTTCCCTTTGAATAATTGATTCATCGTCACGACGCAGTGGCGCACGCTTTCATCTTCCAGTGATGAGTGGAGTGCGCGTATGAAGTGCACGCCTTTGAAAAGGGCGCGTCACGGAAAAAAAGAGATGACAGAGTGCTGACGTGGTGCTGCGTAGACAACAACGATTACGACGGTGGTGAAGACGTCACCTGCACTAGAACGCGTGACACCATGTGAACAAAATAAAACTAAAAATAACCAATGGGCAGCAAACACAGAGATTTCATGCCCAATGGCTGGGCACCAGGAAAGTTAAGAATCTCCAATCAAGACGGGGCAAGTGGGCCAGAGTGGAAGCAGAAGCCTCAGCAGAGAAGAGCACGAGAGTTCGAAGAGGACGTGGCAAGTGGAAGGTTTTCACCGGACCGGGCACTGAAGATGGGCTGTCGTGTGTCGGACCCGAGCCTCCAAGACTTCAACCAGCCGGGGCCTCCTGCCGTCCCGTTCCCGCACGAGAGCACCATAGCCATCCGGTCCTGAACTCCTGCCCAGGGCATGCGGACTTTAGTGCCGACAAGCGAGCTACAGCCATCTGGCTACGGGCCCGAGCTGTGCGACGAGCTGCCTGGCCAGGTTAACCGTGTTTTCTTGAAGCGTCACTAGCAGCCATCGTTCCGTCATCCCCGACAAGACCGCGTCCTGAAGCCGGAATCACCGCGTTCTGGTTCGCTCATTTTCGCTGAAATTCAACCTGTGGATAAAACTGAAGTGCCATCTTTCACCACTCTGCCACTCACCCGTATTCGGACTGTGTAGTTTAGCTGTATTAACTGAATTGGTGTTTGTTTCGAAATAGGAAGGTTTTACCTCATCCAGTCAACTTTTTTTATTAAGTGTTTTGGTGTTGTGCGGAACCTACAGAAGAAAGTTGCCGATTGTACACCCATAGCCACCGAAAAGCGCCAATTTAGAACAGGCAGCGCTCAACCGTGCGAACGTGGCAGCGGGAGCACCGACGACTGTGTACGGTCGACATCATCAGAGCAGATTGGCTGAGTGAGAGCGATCGATGTTCAGATGTGTCAAAGACACACGCTTCCGGCGTTGTGGGGCATTTTCGCCTTTTTACCTTTCTGTTGAACCTTTTGTTTGGGTGTTGTAGTTACAAATGACTTTGTCCTCTAACTCTCACAGGCTCAAACCTTGAGACCTTTTACCAACATAAGAAAAAGAACCTTGCATCCCACTTCCACGCATACTTTACCCAGTAGTAAGGGGAGGGGTGGACCCTCATGCGTGCACACGCTTATCACGCAGTGAGTAGAATCGTAGGCTTTGTACTTTCTGGGTTTTCAACGGAACAATTCTGTTGTAGTTACCGGGCGCACAAAGGTCGCTGCACTTGCTTTACAGTCTCAGTTTGCAAAAAAAGTACGCTTCTCCGACACAGCAAACTGACAATCGAAAATATTATTTCCTGGAGCAACGTGGGGCACGTTTAGATTCACTTGCCTTTCTTCGCGTGACATTTTGATTTGTTGCTATTGCGTAGATTGCTTCGCCTATGCAGCCAAGCTGTGACTCTTTCAAAGACGATATTCTTTTTGAGAGACTTCAACGCAAAAATTGTTATCTGTCTGTCGGTTTGTCTCTCTGTCGACGAAAACTTTTTTTGCTTTTCATTCTGTTTGCCTTTAATTCTAGAATACAGCTACATCCACAGCGCCCACCAATAATAACCTGTTGTCTGCGTTCATACTGTGCGCATAGTATCGATTGAAAAGCAAATAGTATGCATATATGAGGCCGAACATCCACACGTCAATATATTGTGGCGTACTACTCTATACTATACAACTCACGTTTAAGTATTTATAATCAACGCAGGGTTTATTCGCTGAGCTGACAATGCAACGCTGCATGAACATGCGGGCGTTTCCTGCGCTTTGCTAAGACGATACATACGGTGGTGGCACCAACCCGCTGTGCGCATTGAAGCCCTTTGACGCAGTGCCTCCAGAATCCCATTCACCGACTTTATGGCGCAGAACATCAAATAAATGTTTTATTCACTCTCAACAGATGGAAGACTATTGTATTTCGATGACTTTGCAGTCGAACATGAAAATACGACGCCCATTTTAGGGGCCAAGCTCCTCTTGGTTTAACTTTGTCATGTGTCACGTGTGACCGAGAGAAGAGACGAGAAAGAAAAGAAGACAGTATCTCCCGAACGATATAATAGACCGCGCTGTCTGATTGAAGTGCATACAAACTGCAGTTGATTGAGGATATTCCACATGGCACTGTACCACTACTCTCCGATTGGCTGCAGCGCGTTCTGTGCCTAGGTACGTGCAGAAGGAGTACCTTTCTCAGTCTTCTGGATAGTCGCCGTACATGGGGGATCATTGGTGTGGCATGGACGAAGCAGAACGGCGGGCGCGTCGAAGACGCTTGCGCTCGGCTTTCTTGGCTCGTGTCTCGTCGGTGTTACCCGATCGCCGTCTGCATTTACTAACGCGAGCGGACGCATGGACGCATACACGGACGGAGGAACACATGTACGGACGGATGGATGCTTCGCCCTACTCATCGTTATTCACTCCTTGGATATGCTGTGATTTTTTTGTGCATTGTCTGCTTAGGAACACGCGGCTGAGTTTGCCGATGAGCTGTAATATTATTCTCAAGCTGACGCATTGGGGGTATGACTCTGTGCGCTCACATAATCACTCGCAGCTCGCTGAAACCGCGAACAAAACATCCAGCTGGCACACGCGGTCTCGAGTACAACACAAGGTGATCTGCGGCGCCGCTGACAGCTAACAACAACAACAACAGCAGCAATAATAATAATAATAATAATAATAATAATAATAATAATAATAATAATAATAATAATAATAATAATAATAATAATAATAATAATAATAATAATAATAATAATAATATTATTATAATAATATTATTAATGTTTATTTTTCATCAATATTTTGATGAAGGACAGCTGCAGGTAAGCTGTCCTTCAACAAGGTTACGCCTTTTTAGTACATGCAACAGTCACTGCACTACGCGACGTGAAATCACGCGAAAGTGATTGTGCGTCAAAAAGAACTTGAGAATAAGTTCTTGCTCAGCTATCAGATAGTATTAGACACAAAGTTGCATTTTTGTCTGAAGCTTAAACATGCGTAGGTATTGGCACAATGAGTGCGCGGCCTGTCTAGAATGAACTGCTGCATGACGCGTGTTCGACTCGTTTTGGGACGACTTGCCTAGGCCTCTTTTCCAGCCTTAAGTGGCCCTTACAAAGTCTCATAGATCTGAGCTTTGCTTCGAGCTGTTAGGTCATTGATTGATTGATATTCTTAAGGTATATTCAATGAAAACTAAAGTTGTCTAGTTTCACGCTAACAGTAAACCCCTCGTCATTATTAGTGATACTTACTTTTAGAATAAACGTAGTGAGTTCGTCGAAGAGTTCATAATACTTCGAATATATTCTTTTACTGGTTAACATTGGGATACCCACATCAATTATCTTTGCGGTAAGCTATCAGTGTCTACCGGTGCTATAGCGAACGGCCACGCATTTTTGCCAACGGGGGCAAAGCTGCAAATTTATTATGGCCGATTCCTGTCATATGTACACTACTGTTACTTTGTCTGTGCAGCAACTTCAAAATGCAACATGAAAAAACTTGTAACAATTCAAAAGAAAATTGTCCGCTATATTGAAAACGTTGATCGACTTTCATTCACACATGGTATATTTCTCAAACACAAACTACCCCTCGTTGACAAGCCATATAAATATAGATAATAAGACAAAGTATATTTCTCGTCGAAAAATGTTAAAATATGCTTTACGTCACTCGCTAAGTTACAACCACACAACACAAAACACATACGAAACCCTGAAGTATGGAAGGTACCTTGGTCTTGGACAATCTACAGCTTGCAATCACTTACTCATTATATTCCAAGCATACTAAACTGGTACATACACACAACTACTATAAATAAAAAAACATCTGCGTGACTGATCTTTATTTTTATAATAAATCGTTGATTGATTGATTGATTTGATTTATAGGGTATCACGTCCCAAAACCACCATATGATTATGAGAGACGCCGTAGTGGAGGGCTCCGGAAATTTGACCACCTGGGGTTCTTTAACGTGCACCCAAATCTGAGCACGCGGGCCTACAACATTTCCGCTTCCAACGGAAATGCAGCCGGTGCAGCCGATATTCGAACCCGCGACCAGCGGGTCAGCTGCCGAGTAACTTAGCCACTAGATCACCGCGGCGGGGCTATAATAAATCGTAACCCTGCATTCTTGTACGAAGTGTACGTGCATGTGTACGTGTTGTGTATGCTGATCCGTATGTACAATGCTTTCGATGCGAATACTATGTAAAAACACTTGGTGACATGTGTCATATAGGTGCTATTGCCATGTAAAGGACCCTGGGCCTTCGTCAAGCTGCTGTGACAGCTTTTTGACCAGGTGTCCCTCCAGAATGTTTTTCTGGTAAATAGAAATTGAATTGAATTGAACTGATTATGTGGAGTTTAACGTCCCAAAACCACTACATGATTATGAGAGACGCCGTAGTGGAGGGCCCCAGAAATTCGATCACCTGGAGCTACTAGGTCATAGCAGTACATGCTGCATCGAGTTTTTCGTTGATTGCTAAGTAAACTTTCATCAGGGAGTTTAGATTAGATGTAAGCTGGCACTCACAAAAATATATACCACTGTAATAGTCAATTCGAGAGGTTTTTAAATGTTAGCCAAGATTGACAAACCAATGTAAAAAAATAACGAGGTCTGGTCTCAATATTCAGAAAGGCTTTTTGAAACAACTTTCAACTCAAGGCATGTAAAGGAAGAAAGTAATGTGAAGTAGAATACAACAAATTCAGTTTTATGCGTGGGATCGCGTATACAATCTGTTCTTTTAGGCGCTGAAGCTGGATAATTCCGCTAGCTATGACGTAAATAAACTGTGAAGATTGTTTGTTGGTATCGCTGGTATAAAAAATGGCAGCATATCCACGGAGTGAATGATGGAGAGTGGGGCGAAGAATTCGTCCGTCTATTCGTTCTTGCTTCCGTCCGTCCATGCGTCCGTCAGTGTGACCGTCCATGCGTCCATCAGCCCGTCCGTGCGTGCATCTGTTCGTGCGTTCGTCTGTTCGTGCGTTCGTCCCTGCGTTCGTCCATGCAGCCTCTCCTGCGTCCGTTCATGCGTCCATCCATGCATCTGTCTGTGTGTCCGTTCGTCCATCTATTCAACACTCCAAGTGCCACCATCTCGCATCTTTTCATGATATATTCTCCTTATAAAACACCGCAATCCAGTGGACATTCTAAGGACTGAACGAGAGGTGGCACACGCACACTTTCTTACGGCTTGCGCTTCGGGTCCACTTCCCCCCTTTAACCACCTCGAGCTCATAGTATATACTAGTTCACTGTAATCATGGCACTGCGGCCGAACGCTCGCTAAACTTTTCGAAAACCAAGGAGGTTACGTCCAGTGAGTATGACGTAGCAAACGTTTTCAGTCAGATAGTGCTCAATGTACATGCCAACGGCTGCTAATGGGAAATGAGAGGCGGAGAATTCCGCTTTTACTTTCTTACGGCTTGCGCTTCGTATCTACTTCCCATTTTAGGGGCGAAGCTTCTTGTTTAGAAAAATTTTATTCTTCATGGGACGCAACAAACCTAAAAGACAAGCGTCTGTATAACAGGCACAATAACAAACAAAAGACAAAGCACAACATACACTACACATTTAAACTAAAGTGTCCAAGTCCGTAGGATGTCCATAGTCCGTTGTACTAATAACTGTACATATACTACGTAAATGCACTAATCACAATATGGACAATGTACATGATGATATATGTACAGAATTTACAAGACTTGGTGAAGATGTTAGAAAATATGTACAACAGGTATCAATATTCATAAAGGTTACATAACTTACAGCGTTAGAATGAAGTGCATATATAGGAGAGCTCACACCCATATTGAACACACACAAACACATAAAAATAGTAAACACATAGTGAATACATGCACCAATCAGACATTGACAGGTGACCTGGCTAAAGGAACCAGGCCAGGTGGAAAACTAATTGAACGCGTCTGTCAACTACGGACAGAAAGCGGCACGACCATTGTCGCAGAAATTCTTCCTCCCAAGGAAGAACAATTCCTCCGACAGAAACGATATGAGTTCAAAGTAGAGGCGTTCCAGTATTGGAAAAAGAGCACGACGACGATGATCTGCCGCAACAGCTTCGCACCTATTACGCCATAAACAAAAAGCTCCCGCAGCTATTAGAAGGCGTGCAAAGCGACTACGCGGGCAGCGACCAGATGTTACAAAGCGATTAACACCTAGGCCACGAAAACTAGTGTTAACTGACTTCCAAAACACTTTTGCAATGACACATTGCTGCAGCATATGCTGGTTAGACTCCTGTAACGGGCAGTTAGGACAAGTGGAAGATGGGACCAGGCCCCACCTCTCCAGTCTGTCCCGTGTTGGGAGTACTCTCCATCTAAGACGCCACATAAAGTCACAGAGGTGACCAGGCGAAAACAATGCCATTATCGCGCTCCACGAGACATGTCTCGATCGTGCTAGACGGGCTGGAGGAACCAGAGGAAGCGGAAGAGCCGCCGTTGTATCTACAATGCGGCTTTCAAGAATGTCCACATCGGGACAAACCTGCTGCGCGTGTCGATAAAATGCTACTGCCGTTGAGTAAAATGCAGGTACGTGAAGTGTTTGCGGTGCAGAATTAAGCCGTGCATCTGGTAGTAAATAGCGTAACTCGGTGCCTAAGAAATAGCAGGCGAGATCACGCGCGGGGCACTGATCACCATGCAACAACCGAAGTAAGAATCGTAGGGCAAGTAGCCGGCAGCGAACAGAGACGGATGGGAATGCGAATCCACCGCAGTTTCTCTGTTGCCCAAGAGCTGCTCGGCAAACCAGCTCTGTTCCACCCGACGAGAAAAAAGAGCCAATGAGGGATTGCAACGACCTGGTGATTTGTAATGGGGGCTGTAAGACATGAGATATATACGATGCACGGCCGCAAAACACCGTCTGTGCTAAATACCTTCTTTCGAGCATCGGTAAATCATACTCTTGTGCTTCCCGGACGTGTCGTTTTACATCTTCGACTACTGAATTCCACAAGGAGGCTGATATGCCGTAGCAAGTATAATCACGCCCCAGAATGCGAATAGAGTCACTTTTTTGAAGACCGAAAAAGGAACTTAGACTTGCGTCTTCTTATGGCGTGGCTTGTGCGTCTCTCGTAGTACGTAACCACCAGTGGCACATACCCGAAATAGCGGTCCATACGATTTTGACCTCCAAGGTGGTACCGGTGAGAGATTTCTTCTGTGTGTTATTGAACAGTAAAAGACAGTGCTCAACGCACATGTTAATCGCTGCTAAGGGGAAATGAGAGACAGGAGCATTCGGCTTTTAGTTACGCGCACGCTGCGATCCCCATTAGCAGCTATTGGCATGTACATTGAGCACAATCTGACAAGAAAGGGTTGCTACGTTATACTCGCTGGGTGTAACCTCCTTGGTTTTAGAAAGATTTAGCGAGCGTTGGGCCGCATAGCCATGAATACAGTGAACTAGTATATATGATGAAGTCGAGGTGGTTAAAGGTGGGAAGTAAACCCGAAGTGCAAGCCGTAAGAAAGCGTGCATGTGCCACCTCCCGTTTAGTCCTTGAAATGTCCGCTGGATGGCGGTGCTTTGATATGGAGAATATATGATAAAAAGGTGCGAGATGGTGGTACTTGAAAAACTGAATAGATGGACGAATGGACACACAGACAGATGCATGAATGGACGCATGAACGGACGCAGGCACGGATGCATCGACGAACGCAGGGACGGACGCACGAACAGACGCACGCACGGACGGGTGGATGTACGCAAGGACGGTTACACAGAGGTACGCAGAAACGGACGGAAGCAAGAACGAATGGACGGACGAGTTTTTCACCCCACTCCCCATCATTCACTCCGTGGATATGCTGCCATTTTTTTTAACCACCTCGAGTTCATTCATGGTACATACAAGTTCATTGTATTCATGGCACTGCGGCTTAACGCTCGCTAAACCTTTCTAAAACTTAGAAGGTTACACCAAGCGAGTGCAACGTAGCAAACCTTTCTTAAAAATAAGTGTTCAACGTGCATGCCAATGGCTGCTAATTGTGATCGCAGCCTGCGCGTTAACTAAAAGCCGAATGCTTCTGTCTCTCCTTTCTCATTAGCAGTCGTCGACATGTACATTGAGCACTTTTTTTATTGTTAAACCACGCACAGAAGAAGTCTCTCACCGGCACCTTCTTGGAGGTCAAAATGTTATACTTGTTACATACTACGCGAGACTAACTGGTGCCGCTATAAGGAGTTTCACCCCTAAAAGCGCACACCAGAAACAGCCGTTCTAAGAATAATACGATCTAAATTAGGCATTGATTCATTTGCCAACTTTATACATTTTAAGTGATGCTTTCTGCGCAAACTACGTAATTCATGATAAGCATCCAACCCTAACAGTTAGGAAATGTGATATACGTATGCGCCCTTTGATAACAGCTTTACAAATCTTCTCGAAGGGGTCATCATGGGTTGCACATTTTCAGCTTCGTTAAAGGTGGCTGGAATTCATCGCTTCGCAAGCCGAGCGAGTGAGGCTTTATCGGGAGTGTATGCAATTAAGAAGGTTCCTCAGGATAATCCAGTCTCAGAGAGGATCACGTAAAGCCGAATCAGTTATCACTCCTTTGAGAACCAGGAAGTGCTTCGTACCGCAAATTTGGTGCTGACTATGTTAATCTCTGTTTGCAAAGCTTACCCGTTCTCTAATGATGAGAAACTTTTGCGCTCCACTAGCACGTTGTAATTTAACCAGCATAGCAATAAATGTTCGCAGTCAGCAGATTAGGCGTAATAATTACCACTAATGTTCATCGCAGATGATGAAGACAAATGCTGGTCACGTCTGTCATGCCACTTCTCCACGTAGCACGCACTGTGCAGGAGTTGCTGATGGGATGATAAGAGTGATTGTGATGCCACTGATATTTTTTTCACGAACAAGCGCCCACTGTGGAAAACTGGTTCAAAAAAGGGTGGATATTTATGTATAAAACACGAAGTGTTATCGAACGACGTACGTTATCGAACGACGTACCAGACGTAAGTTTTCGCGAACTTCATTCTAATGCTTCAGCAGTGGGGCGAACTTTCATCTGATTGCAAAGGCTCCTCGCATTGTAAGAATATGTTTTGTTCATTGGTCTTCTAAAACATAATAATGACAATCAGACACACATTTCCTAAAACGTTGTGGCAAGACATAAGGTTGTACTACGACTCAATAGTTACACCTTTCTTCCGTTATATCCATTACATATTGTATTCAAGCATGTTACCAAACTATCTGTCTTCCTAGACTGCTCTTTGGGTCATTTGAGAACGTATTCTGTTGCCCGAATGGCACATCGATAACTGTAATCTTCAACAAGTGACCTAGACCTTCCGGCATTATTTTTTCAGCTCTAATCAATGAGAAAACCCACTTGAATAATCTTCCTGCTTATTATTATTCACATGAATTCTAGTTCGTTCATTCATTCCATGATTGTTATTTACTTCTATACTCATTTGATACACTTTACATTTATCTTCTATGATTTAACTCCAGTACGCTTGTTTTCTTTATATGGACAGCGATAAGCTCCTTGTCTTGGCCAGGTAGTCGTTCTTGCATGCACGTCTACCTAAGTTTACCATAGACAAGTTTTCAAGAAATGATCAGAAGCCCCCGTGCCTAAATGAAGTGTATTTTTTCTAAATTAATTTGTTTCTCTTAGCGAGAACTTTTTGTATATTGATGAATGAACTACAAAAAGCTGAAAGGTAAGTAAACACGAAGGAAAAGCTTGCTTCTGCCTCTCTAGCACCATGCTAATGCTAAGTGTACTGTTTACCATAGGCATTGACTGGGGCAATATTTTTCACAGGAGTATCATGTAATCAGGGCGGCACACCATTCTGCTTTGTGGGAGGTGTCGCAAAGAAGTAGGGCCGTATATGTCTACTGCTGCGTAAGAACTACTTTTTAGGGCCTGCACAATTTTCATTGTCAATAACAGTGAATGAAAAGCATGCGGCGTTCTAGAAACTCACTGTTGTGAACAGGTTCGCACAGACTACTGTACTTGCTGTGCACGAACTATAATGCAACCCTGTGAATGCAACCAAATGAAGGCTATATTCACGCCTACCTGTATCGATTGAGGCGCATATCACGTCTGATATATATATCAGGAATTTAATGTCTGAAAACCACGATATGAATATGAGAGACGCCATAGTCAAGAGCTCAGAAAATGTAGACCACCCGGATTTTTTTTAGTTGCGTCCTGTCTAAACACGGGCATCAAACACTTTCGCCTTTATCGAAAATGCAGATGCAAAAGCACGGGTTTACATCCCGCGAACTTTGCGTTAGCCTTCGAGCGCCATAACAACTTCAACAACGCGGAGGGGCCATATAATGTCTAACATATTGGATTACTATACCATCAGTCTCACTTTAGCCACTAGTTTGATAGAAGAGCATGGTCACTTTTGCTAGACCATACATTTGGAAATACATGACAATGAGATTCCAACCACCAGGTCAGCTTTCAAGTTATAGTCACATGCCGCTAAGAAGTTGGTTTCCTTCACAGGGCAATGAGATTAGTCTGTACTCGCAAATGTGTCAGAATAAAGAAAAAGCACTTGTGTACCACCCAACCAAATCAACTATCAAGGTGACACAAGACGCACTAATCTTATCTATTAAGGGCCACAGTGGCAGTTTGCAGCGTTTCGCTATAACCAAGTTTTCCCGTACCGGCTTCGTACTGACAAAGTTATTGACCAGTAGCGTCCGCAGAAAAGATACAAGAGTAAAAAAAAAGAAAAGTGGCAAGGTCAATAGCAGGAATTGCTAAACATTTCGTGTTATGTAACAGTGTAGAATCAAAGTTACGGTGAAGTTATTGGCAGCGTTACGTAATTGACGCCATTTTCATTGACGATGCGGTGCGGTGTTATGGGACTTGGCTATGAGTACTAAAAGCTGATTCGGCAGCGCTCAGGAAAGAGACAGACTTTTGTACCTTATAATGTGGTAAGGTGTCTGGGTTCATGGCACCCAGGTGAAAAAAGGCCTGTCAAGGGAACTTGGCCTCCCAAGCAATACCTGCAGCAATTGGCTACGAAGTCTATCTCTCGCAATTAAGGAACCAAAGAAAGAATGTTGCGAGGCAACGACAGCAACTATAGGATTCGTCCACGTTAGAAAGCAAGAACACCTGCAGTTCATTTAGTTCGTGGCCTGATGTTGGTTGGTTGGTTCTTCCTTAGAATCTTGGCGCAACCCAGAACGAGACCTGATGGTGCAATCAACAGAAAAAATAAACGTTGCATTTGGCGCAATGTCCTAGGTCGAGCTTTGTATTTGACTTGGTTCCCGCAAGGGCACAAGAAAGGTTCGGAGCTTTCACTTTAGTTACTTTTTTGTCTTCTGAAATAATTTTAGGTGGCATTTTCTACATTACCTCTTCACAGTGGTAGCGCCTTCCTGTTTTTGTTCTATTGACGCGTCTGAGTACATAGTTATCCTCAATTTCATGAAGCCGGTGAAAATGTTGCTTCGTAATCTCGATCTTTGCCTATTTTAGTTACTATCAGCTCCAGAGGTGCTGGTTCTACTGAAGCAGAAGCTTTTTTTTTTGAGATACCAGGTAAATCGATACTCGCCACGGGTTTTTGCAGAGAGTATCGGTGTAACTGGTATCTCGCCGTCGCCGTCATGTTTTTTTTTGTTAAGACCCAATTCATACCATGACACTGTCTCCCGTCACATTGCACGTTTTACCCACGGATGAAAGCTCGCGTGTGGGGTCAACGAATGCGCCTGAAGCAGAGATGAATAGAGCCGGCTCATCTCTGTCGCGCGAAAAGTAGGTGTAATATCATCACCTCGTTCTGTAGGCCTGCCGCTGAGAAAGATGAGAAACGAACAGCCCGCCTGGAATGAGCAGAAAAAGACGCAAAGGGTGAGGTATCGCTAGAGCAGCATCTGTGAACTTAGGTCCTAAGGGTATGGTTGCTATCACTGCCTGTGCCAGCGGATGACTCGTGTACACTTTTGAGCTCGTCGCACGAAGAAACTGTGAGCGAGGTGTTGCTTTCCTTGGAGGACCAGTATTTTGCACCACCGTTTTGTATAGTTACGGGTTAACTCGTTGGCATTCGGAATGGCCGGACTGTCTCACTCACTCATGTCAGGAAGGAACCAAATGATTATGGTTTACCCTTTTGTCCCTGTATAGTAGATGAGAAGCATTCTAGTTCCTGTTTACAAATTGATTCCGTCACGTAGGCTCCGGCGGCCGTCCTCGAATATGTAAAGATCTGTGTGGGACGGAATACAAAATGGCTAGCGCTCTAGGAGCCTGTTTCGTCGTTTTCGGAGTGCTACTGCAGAATGATGCTGCCGTGATAATATTCGCGTATAGGTCACCGTCCGCAGCCGCAAAGTTGGACATGTCGAGGTAGGTACGTTTACGAATGAGACAAAATTGAGGAGCTATGCAGCAGACCCTAGTATAGGGTCTTGACTCTGGTGATTCTTCTAGGTACGTTGCAATGAAAATGAACACTGCGTGTGATCTGTGATACTGACATGCGTTTTCTAAGATGGCGCAGCATTTGATGTTTTTCTCTTGACAGAGTGCACTCAGGTCCAAGAACATCTAGCATGTACCGATCTGCCTTGGTGGAGGGCTGTGTTGTGATTTGTGCTACCTGTTGTGATTCTGCTACATCAATTTCGCGCCCAATTGCTTGAGTTTGTCTTCATTGTCTCTGTTTGGCAGAGTCAGAACCCCTTTTGTACACTGTCTAAATGGGTCATGGCACCCAATTTCCTACCATGATATGTGTTGCGTGGGTTGATTCTTGTACGTTCCCAGGCATTCAGACGAAATTTTAGTGGATTGTGTTGAGCTGTTGATTTATAATCGAACATTATTTTGCCCCATCATGGTGCTCTAGTGGGTGAGGTATTAAGATGCTCGGTGAGTCATACTAAGGTGGCAACGAGGGCTAGTTCGTACGCCTTCACGCCTGTGATGCACTGTTGGTACGTAAAAAACGAAAAATATGAGAGACTTTAAGCCGTTACTCGCATCCTTCAATGAATAAGAAGCACGAATAATGTGATGCTTATCTTTCCTTTGTGAGGCATGCGGAAGGTACTTTCTGGGTCCAATTTACGCAACCGTTCGGGCTGATGTTCTGGTTTGCTCCAATGCTCTTGCCCCACCGCAGGGGTCTATGGTGGCTAAGGTACTCAGCTGCTGACCCGCAGGCCGCGAGATTGAATCCCGGCTGCATTTTCAATGGAGGCGAGAATGCTGTAGGCCCATATGCTCTGTTTTGTGTGCACGTTTAGGAACCCCAGGTGGTCGAAATTTCCGGAGTCCTCCACTACAGTATCTCTCATACTCATAATGTCACGTGCTTGTCAAAAAGAAAGACAATGACAGTTGTGCATGTGCCATGAAGTACTATGAAATGGATGAAAAAGAAGAACTCTCTTGCGCGTTCTATTAAAAGAACCTACCTGCTTCTGGTGTCTCAGTTTCTGCCGCAAGACCTCTGTTTCGACGTCGGGCCTCCCTCCGAAAGAGGCATCGTCCCGATGCGCAACCTAGGCGCTCTACTAGGCGTATGAAGTGGTCGCGTTAACTGGATAAATACGGTTTCATACGCACGACGTGTACGACTTCGGGTAAATGATTTTGACGCCTAGAACTACAGTCAGTGTCAGGAACAACTTCATAGTTCACGTCGTTCAAGCGTCGCGTGACGCTGTATGGGCCAAG